>JANSVA010255883.1:0-25959 GCA_025504915.1 Erythroxylum reticulatum
CAGGGTCTCTGAGGAAGGTCCCCTTACTTAGTGAGTGACAAAGAGGGATGGACTTTGTAGACTATTAGGCTCTCGCAAATCTGACCTCCTTCAGGTATTCCCCCTAATTTTATTTTATTTTATTTTTATTTTTTATTCATTTTTAATGACTTGTTTCTGTAACCTGCATCATTTTTACATTATCTCATTTGCATGTGGATCCACCGGAAACAATCTGTCTATTATGTAGGGGTAAGGCTGCATACTATCGGACCTCCCCAGACCCTGCTTCATTGCGAGATTTCGAACTGGGTGATGATGATGATGATATAATTTATCATCAAATCTTAGATAGAGATTTTTGTTCTAATCATATATAACCACAACAAAATTTTATTAATTTGTCATAAATATAATATCTGTTTAATTAATTAATTAATTAATTGTTCTTTTGAAACTATAAGTTCTTTTCTTCTTCTTTTTCTAGTCGACAGCCTTGGTACGAGCTTAAATAATGCCTCACGCATTCTTCAAATGTATAGATTTTGACAATCCACAAGGTAATTTATTGCTAAACAAAACTAAGGTAACATATAAGAAGTCATGCTACTCCATACACACCAATAAATTTATAACTATTAAACTGTGCCAAATGCCACTCATTGCATTTCGTATTCTAATGATTTTATTGGATGCAACAATTTTTAGCACTTTAGGCATCATTAGGCTTCTTGACAATTAGACAAATGTTAAGACTACTGTGCCATGGCTAAAGGCCCTCTTGTTTAAGGTCATGTATGGTTATTACCAGTTGAGTAGTCTCCTAATACCCTTTTCTCTTCCTCAAAATGTGACTCTGAGCTGGTTACATCCAAGAGTAGTCTGAAGTTATATTTCAGAAACTAAGGAAAAAGTGTCAATCATGATAAATCTTTTAGGGAAAACATAATTTATGGTGTCAAACCATTTGTCAAATGTTTAGGGTGCCTGTTGATTTGCAATCATAAAATATACTCTGGCATGAAGCATCTCTATTTACACTTGCTTTGTTTTGAACTTAAAAGTAGAAATTAATCTCCTAGCTTATCTTCAGTTTTAGGTCTAAGTTTCTGTCTGATATCTATGGTATCAATACTCTGTAAACTTAAGAACTTGATCATGTTTTATACATCATGCCTAAAGCAAGGCACAATACTTCAATGGTCTCTTTGGGTTATATTCTTATTCTTACGATAGGTCCTGTTATTGATCAGATATACAGTGAAATCACCTTTCCTATTCTTTCTCCAATCCTATAAATACGAATGACGCTCATACAGTTAGTGATTCTCATGAGAGAAAATGGTCGAGGGCACAATTTATAAGATCTATTTGTTAGTTTATGTCCTTGTAGCTAATCAATTGGATGCAAATTAATGTATGACATTATTTTAATTAATGAACATATTTTATTTATCTTTATGTATTAATTTAATTAATATTTTATGTTCTAATACTAAAGGTAAAATCCTTGGAATAATTACTATATAATTGAAATTATGATGAGATCATAATTATAAGATTCAATTTACACTTATATATTATTCCTAAATGTTCCTAGTTGTAGTTTTATCAAGACGGAATATTGTTGAAATGGTAAAACTAGCACACATTATGTTTCTTATAAAAAAAGTAATTGTTCTCAAAAATTAAAATATAGAGATACTTAAACTATTGTGTGGGTGATTATTAGAGAATAAGTCACTGAACTGACCTGATTATGAGAATTTCAAATGGAATATTACTCATGTTCTTATAATGATGGTTGTATAATTGATCCTCAAACTTAAGATTACCAAGGTATCTCGTGTGGCAATTATTGTATTTTGATGTTACTTATGAATCGTCCTAGGATAATTCAGTTGGTAGTAATTGGATATAGTATGAACCATATGGAGATAGTTTAGTAAGTCAATATAGGATTTGCCACTCTAAAGTAATTAGAGAGAATATTCTACTGTTCTTGATTAGTAATTATTTATGGAATTTTCTAGTCAGAGTGATTTAACATTTAAAAAGCTATTTTCAAATTTCAATTATAAATCAATTACTAATTAGCAAGAATGAACATGATTGGATGATAAGAGTAGA
Organism: Erythroxylum reticulatum; assembly: GCA_025504915.1. NCBI lineage: Eukaryota > Viridiplantae > Streptophyta > Magnoliopsida > Malpighiales > Erythroxylaceae > Erythroxylum > Erythroxylum reticulatum. The sequence goes on from JANSVA010255883.1 coordinate 2,110, forward strand.
TACTGTATCCATGCTCTGTCCAATTAGAATATTGAATGACGAAAAGATTAAATTATATATCATATCCATGCATAGACAGGTTAAGTCAATCACTTTGACATTCCCGAGATTTGGGTAATCATAATATGTTGCTAGACGTCAATCATGATTTATGATTATTAATTGTTTAATTGGAGAATTAAAGATAAATTAAAAGAAGTTTTTATTTATCTAATTCTAATTGTGAATTAGAATTGTAATTTATAATTCTTGTCAATTTATTAGCAACCTAATGAGTCATACATCAAAGAACAATTTGTAAAAAATGAATTCAATTTAATTAAGTTAGACTTAATTATAAAGTTTGAGAAATTTTGGGAATTAAATATAAGATATTTGATTATATTAAATATTAACATGAAGACAAACAAGGTACAATTTCTAATTCATTCTCATTTAATTCAAGTTTATTTAATTATCAGGAAATTCGTTTTCATTTAATTCAAATTTATTCAATTATCGAGATCCACTCGAAATCCATAAAAAGTTTTGTTTTCTACTGCATCCATGATTTGATCACGATTGGATTCTAACAATGGTATTAGAGCCTTCTTTAATTATATATCTTGAATCAGAGGTTCGATTCTTATTGATTATGATAATATGTTAAGGTTTTATGCTAGTCTTTTTTTTTTGTCTTTTTTGCGACTGTTTGACTATTCTGAAAATGGCATATGTTTATTCTGGAAATTGTTTCCATGATTGATATTTGTTTTGATTTTTGGACAATTGTTTCCTAAATCCTTCTGCGTATGTTTAGCCTTCTAAACTAGTTTTGCATTTATATGGGTTTTGGAAATCGTTGTTAATTCTTTTATATATGTTGTGACAAAATTGATTTACTTCTAATGCCCATATATACGTTCTAAAACCAATTGACTTGTGTCTAATATGTAACTACTGATTGGTTTTATGTTATGGCACAATATGCATTTTCTTCTTGGGTTTTGTTTGGCTATATGTTTATTGATTCTTTTCAATTTAGCTTCTAGATTCTATGTGTTTTCCCTTACGGTTGTGTTCATTTGCTGCCTTACGTGTAAACGAAAAAGATTGGCAATTATCGCCCATCGAACTGTCACATCTGGTGAACCAACCTAGTGGGTCACCTGCGACGTGACACTCGTTAAGTGTCGCTTTCAATGCCATTAATGAGCGTAGTTTGATGCTAAGCGTCACATATGACGCGAAGCATGGTGGCCGGCGGGTGGAGACCTAAGGGGGCAATGTCAATGGCAGAAAAGGCAGTGGAGTGAGAAAGCAGTCGAAGAAATGTGGGAGCACCGGTTTGAAAATGTGGGTTGTGATTTAACACATGAGGGAGTGGGAGCATCAGATGGAAAATCATGGGAGGGAGCAAATACAAAAGCAAGCGGTAGCTTCTAGAGAAGACGATGGGCGCATGTAAGTCACATGCTCACCGTCTTCGAAATGCTTCTGTAGCAAACACGATTAATGTGTGCAGTCATCCTCCTGCATATGCCAGACACCCTCCCATCTCTCTTTTATTTGTTTTAAAATGTTTTTAAAACCTTAAATTGTCAATTTGATTAATTTAATAGAGATTAAATTAATTTCTACTTCTAATAAAATTTAAAAGTGTTTTACTAAAATTTGAAAATTATTTTCGAAGGGAATTTTTATTAGGAACAATTTTGGAATTTAATTTAAATTTTCAAGAGTTAAATTATTAAATTAAATGTATTATCAAATCAATAATTAGAATCGAGCAAAAGTTTTAAATAATTTCTTTCATAATTAGATTATGTTTGAAATTATAAATATAATGTGGTTATATTATTTTGATGAGATAAGAAATTTTTTTTAAAATTTTAAATTCCTCAATAAAATATTAAGTACATGTTAGGAAAGTGATAGTTGCCTTTCCTTGTTTGAGAATAAAACCATAATTCTGTTTATTATTTGGCTTGTTGAGTAAACTCAATGTCATTTTAAACCGAATATGTTTTATCTTATATTAATGGGTCCTATTTAACCAAATTTGTATGATTTGGATGAGCAAACTCATGATCATATGGATTTAGAGGTAGAGTTAGGAATAATACATATGACATATTTTGGGAAAGAGATATCACCTAACGGTTCTAGGAGTCACATAAGATGTGATTGAAAAATAGTTTTCTACTTAATTTAAATTTAGTTGGTTTGTTGAGCAAACTCAAGATCAATTAATTTTAAATAGGATCATAGCCCATTAAGAAATTATTTGATAATTTCTTGATTTAATAGTGAGGGCTATTATTTTGAATAAAATAGTGGAAGTAATCAAATAATTTTAAAATTCCTTATTTTATTTGATTTTGGAAATAAATTAATATTTGCAACTTTTATGTTTTTCAGTTATTAAATCTGAAGATGAGTACCAACTTGACATTAAGGAGCATTATGGATGCTAACAAGTTGACTGGACTTAACTTCTCAGATTAGTTACGAAACTTAAGAATAGTTCTTAGGCAAGAAAAGAAGTTATACATTCTTGATACTCCTGCTTGATCAGAACCTTGTTCAAACTCCACTGATGAAGATTGAGAGAAATATCAATGTTATGTTGATGACATTGAACTAGCCACATGTGTGATGTTAGCTAGCATATCTCCTGAACTTCAGAGGTAGCACGAGAACATGGATGCACCTACTATGATACTGCATCTTAAAAGTTATTTGGTGCACAAAGTAGGATGGAGATATAGTATCTTGCCTCCTAAAATTGTTAAGAGATTAAATTGTTAGATTGAATCTCATGAGTTATTTCATTCAAGAATTTACGAGGTGCATTTCATTCGCATCCATAATATTTGTACACACATATGAATCATGATTTAAAAAACATTGCAAGATAGTATATGCACTCAATTGACACATTATATGTTGGATCCTGAATTTTTTTTTATTTTTTATTGATTTATTTGTTTAATTATTTTATAATTTACTCATTAATTTAGTAAGCCTAAGTAGAAGTTAAAATTTGGAATGGAGTGTTAGAATTAAATTAGTGTATGGTTAAGGTATTAGATTTAAATGGACTTAAGGACTTAAAGACATAAGGGCAAAATTGGAAGGACAATGAAAGAGGGGTAATTTTGGAAGACAAGAATAAAACTTAGTCTTGAATAAATGAGAAAGAGGAGAGAATCATTAAAGAGAGAAAAGGAGAAGAAAAATGCAGAGAAAGAAGAAAAAAGGAAGAAATTGTGAGAAGCTAGGAAAGAAGAGGAAAACATAGAAAGAGAAAGAATCAAGCTTGTCTAAGGTAAGTCCATTCTTTCTTCTTACTTTGATAGAAAAGGAATTAGAGAGACATTAGCGTTTGTGTCAGAAATGAAGAAGATGAACCAATTTGTGATTTTTTGTGGGTTTTGAATTAGGGTTTAGTTTTGCTAGCTTAGAGGAGCTATGGGTAGGTTAAATCCAAGCTCTAATTTTTTAGGTGTTTTATTTGTGTGACTATTGAAGTTTATGAATTTACATAGGAATATGGTTTGAATAGAAATTGATTTATTTGAAAGGAATCAAGAAAACCTACCTAAGATCAAAGGGAAAGGCAAATTTGAACTCGGGGAATTTCAAGCAAATAGGTGGGTAATGTATTTATAGTTATTGTGTGGTTGGGCAAATTCTTTCCTATATGTGTGTATATGCAAATTTCTTGATTTTTTTTGAATTGTTGTGAAGATTTGATAATGCATGATGATTTGTGATTATGTTATACCTTAAAATAGGTTACTATATTTTTTATAAATGAAAAGAAGAAAAAGCATGAAAGTATAAGCATATGATAAAATGAATTGAGCATGAATATGTGCTTTTGTTTGGGCAAGAGTGGAACCATTTTGTTCGTCATGTGCATGTTGACAAGAACCTTCCCTCTGCTGCCCGCTTGTGGCATATGAGCTCCAAAAAATGGACTCATTTTGTTTATGGTATAAATTTCGGTTTCTCCATTTCGTTCCATGGAACTCGAGCCATTTGTTTGTGCATGGCATTTAATTTTTTGAACATGATGAATGATTGAGTATTGTGCACAGTTGAGTGGATATTCAATATGTTCTATTTGATGACAATTGCTTAACTATGAGTTTATTGAGCTTGAATTGTGATGATTGAATTTCTAGATAAAAAACATGTGATATAGATGTATATTGATAGGTATATATATATATACATATATTTGAATTTGTGATTAATTACCGATGGCTATAAATATATTATCCATTGAGCTCTGTAGCTCAACCTATATTTTTCACTTCTTAAGTGTAGAACAAGACGAGTGTTAAACCTTACAAGGCATCGGAAACTCTAAGATAGCTAGAGATCTTTTATACTAAGTTAGTGACCTTTTTGGATAGCTTTATAGGCATATCAAACATTGAGCATCCTTATGTATTTTATTTTAAGTCGGTGATATGTATGATGATATGTAAGTGAAGCTTGTATAAACTCTATTTGGATTCATTAATAAAATATGATTGTGTTTTGCTCATAACCTTCCAAGTGGTACATTGCATTTTCAAGTCTTTCATAAGGATAAAATTTGTGTTCTGAATTCAAAGGAAAAACTGTATTGATCTAGGCATAATTAGACAAAGTTGTCTTCAAAAAAGCTTATCTTTCTAACTTTCCAACGATATAAAGTATGAAATTTCTAGATATCGGAGTTGAGAGATATGATCATTATAAGTTAGTGATGCTGCATAGGATGTTTATGCAGGACAGCCTCGGTCGTGATCGCACAAGGCACTCTTGCGATTGCACCAGGCACTCTCACGATTGTACCATCATTCCTCGCGATTGCACCTTATTCCTCGTGATCACACCATCATTCGTCTCATTCGCACCTTTATTCCTCGCGATCGTACCCGAAGGGTTTTCTAGCTCTGAACATGCTTGATTCTTTTAGCCATAACTTTGTCATTCGGCTTCCAAATGACCTTATTCTTGAGCCAATAGATTCCTAACACATTTTCTCTCTCCATAAAGAGTGATAGCCTTTGGTGTTGATTTAAGAAATATTTATGGAAAGCAAGTGAGGGAATCGGTTAAAAGATCATAAATTGGTTATTTTATTGAACATACTTCGATATTTTAATCATATCTTGATCGGTAGAGCTCCGAATGAGATGATTCTTATTTTAAAATAAACTAGAGACATAGAGCTACAATTTTTTAGAATAAGTCTATTTATAATTATGGTATTACTGAATGAAGATGAATTGATAATAGTTAATGCAATTTCTATTGAAATAACTCTACAAAGAAATCCGCTTATGTTTTATTGCTCTGGAGTTAGACGCCGAAAATGGGGCCCAACATGGTTGGTACTAGAGCATGAAGATGAACTAGTGATGGCTAATTTAAGTTCACTAAAATAAACCTACAGGGTAATATGCTCACGTTTTATGACTTCAAAATTGGACTCTGAAAATGAGGTTTAACAAGCTTGGTATCAAAGCTTAGGTTTTTCCTAGGCTTAGAATGCATAGTAATATAAATTGTTATGATATGTGATTACTGTTTGCATTGATGACTTAATTGATTACATTAAGTGACATGCATATCATGTATACATGTAGGAATTAAGATTAAAATGAAATCTAAGCTAATCGTTAGTATTTAGATTGAAGGAGTAAGATGCCACCTCGTAGAAGGACACGAGGAGTTTTATAAGGAGCAGTTGCACCTGACTCTCCGACAAGAGAGGAGAGTATTGATGAGTCAGTAGCTCTAGGAAATGCTAAGGCTTTTATAGGGCATAGTAGTGGGCTCTCTCGGTTGTTGACGCAGGAGTCACTTATTTTATATAAGTAAGTATCTCCCTTGTATCCGAGAATATTCCAAGCCTTCACTCAGGCATTTGTTCAAGCCATGGGCCAAATTCTACAACCTTCTACTCCGGCCCCAGCTAATAGGGGAAAGCAGTTTGATAAACTGAGGAAGTATGAAGCAGTGGACTTTTATGGGACCACTAATCCAGAAAAAGCTGAGACTTAGCTGAGGAAGACAGAAAGAGTATTGGAACAAATAGATTGTGAAGATAATGAGAAAGTAGAGTATGCTACTAGCTTACTATAGGGGGATGCCCTGTATTGGTGGGAAAGTGTGTTAGGGAGCCAAATGAAACCACCAGTATTGGCATAGAAGGACATCCTAATTGCTTATAAGAAGAAATATTTGTCTGAAGTGTACATTTAGTATAAGAAAAACGAGTTTCTGAGTCTCACCTAGAAGGAGATGACGGTGAGTGAGTATGAGCGTAAATTCACGTAATTATCTCGGTATGTAGCTGAGATAATCATGAGTGAGGTGGCTAAGTATCGTAGGTTCGTATTGGGGTTGCATTTAGCTATCAGAGAAAAAGCAATGGCGTACAACTTCTATGATTTTCAACAGCTGGTTGAAGCAGCATTGAGGGTTGAAAATGTTGAGAACATAAAGAGCATCATGAACAAAAAGAGAAAAGGGAGAGAACATTTTAAGAGGGGAGGTCGTGCTCCTATGTTAGAAAGGAGTGCCAGGACTTTCCTTGCATAATCTAAGGAAAGGAGCAATGGTGCGAGCAGGTCCAAACCGATAAGAACTTCTACTATTTCTTATCAGGCCTCTACGACAAGAGGTAGTAAAAGGGGAGTCGGAGCTAAGCCGCCCATTCCCAAGTGTGATCATTATGGCAAGTTCCATGGAGGAGACTGTTTAGATTGATAGAAGCTTGATTCAACTGTGGAGAGAAAGGGCACATGGCTAGAGAGTGCCCTCAATGTGCAAGACTGGAGAGAACTCAGATGCATGCTTCAAATATGGCTAAGACTGTGGGGCATAAGATTGCAACTGAAGTAGGCAGTTCTAAGGTAGCCAAAAGAGCGAATCCTCTAGGGAGACCTAGGGGACAAGCACCAACTAGGGTGTTTGCAATGACACGGGAGGATGCAGAGACTGCTTCAGAAGTTGTGACTAGTACGGTTACATTATTTGATGATGATATTGTTATTTTGATTGATCCAGGTTCTACCCATTCGTTTGTTTTATCAAATAAAATTGTGCATGGTAAGAGTTTGAGGCCATTAGATACTTCTTTGATTGTTACTACTCCAATCGGCCAGTATATGATTATTAGTCAAGTTTATAGAGACTGTGAGATATATATTAAAGAAGAACAATTAGTGGTGAATTTAATGCCATTGAAAGTGGGAGGACTAAATGTGATTTTCAGTTTGGACACATTAGAAAGGTATAAGGCCAATTTAGATTGCAAATAGAAGATAGTGGAGTTCAAGTTGGACAATGGAAGAAAGGTTGTGAGGCATTTTTAGCCTATGTGGTAGACACGAAAGCAGATAAAGGGAAGTTAGAAGATATTCCTGTAGTTATGGAATTCCCGGATGTCTTTCCCGAGGAATTATCAAGACTACCACCAACAAGGAAAATTGAGTTTCCCATCGAACTTCTTCCGAGCACAACGTCAATATCAATTCCTCCTTATAAAATGGCTTTGATGGAATTGAAGGAACTTAAAGAGCAATTGGAAGAGTTGTTGGAGAAAGGGTACATTAGGCCTAGCTCTTTTCCTTGGGAGGCTCTGTCCCTTTTTGTGAAGAAGAAAGACGGATTGTTGAGAATGTGTGTGGACTACCAGAAGCTCAAACATGTCACTATCAAGAATAGATATCTGCTCCCATGCATAAATGATTTGATCGATTGCAAAAGGTAAAAGTCTTCTCCAAGATAGACTTGAGATCAGGTTACCATCAGTTGAGAATAAAGGAGTCTGATGTGTCAAATATTGCTTTTGGAACACAGTATGGGCATTTTGAATTCTTAGTTATGCCATTTGGATTGACGAATGCCCATGCAGCTTTCATTGACTTAATGACTAGAGTTTTTAAACCTTTTTGGACCGATTTATCATTGTCTTTATTAATGATATTTTGGCTTATTCCAAGACTGATAAGGACCATGAAGAACATTTAAAAATTGCTTTGGAGACATTGAGAAAGAATAAGTTGTATACCAAATTCAACAAATTGTGAATTTTGGCTAAAGGAAGTAGCATTTCTTGGACATGTGATTTTAGAGCAAGGAGCGCATGTGGATTCGAGAAAAATAGAAGTTTTGGTGAAATGGGAAGCACCTAAGAATATAGAAGAAGTGAGGAGTTTCTTAGGTTTAGCTGGGTATTACAGGAGGTTTGTGGAGGGCTTTTCCATAATAACATCTCCACTTACCAAATTGACAAGGAAGAATCGGAAGTTTTTGTACACTGAGGAGTACCATAACAGTTTTGAGGAATTGAAGAATAGGCTTACAACAACACCGATTTTGATTTTGCCTTCCAATAGTGCTAGATATACAGTGTATAGTGATGCCTTAAAGAAGGGATTAGGCTATGTTTTGATGCAAGGTGATAAAGTGATTGCCTATATTTCTAGGCAATTGAAACCCTATGAGATGAATTATCCTACGCATGACTTGGAGTTAGCTGCCATAATTTTTACATTAAAGATATGGAGACATTACTTATATGGAGTCACTACCAAAGTGTTTACAGACCACAAGAGTCTTAAGTATTTGATAAGCCAAAAAGAGTTGAATTTAAGATAGAGAAGGTGGTTGGAACTACTGAAAGATTATGATTTGATGATACACTACCACCCAGGAAAAGCTAATGTAGTAGTGGATGCATTGAGTAGGAAATCGACTATGGCATCTAGAGACAATACATCTTCGTTTGTTGAAGGAATTAGCTAGACTTAAGGTAATATTGAAGCAAGTTAAATCTAGGTGTATATTGGCTAACTTTAGGGTAACGACCGTGTTGAATGAGAAGATTAAGGAATCGTAGGAACAGGATGAGTACTTGAGCAGGCTCAGAGAAGAGATTAAAAATAGTAAGCCTTATGAAACAGAGGTAAGGGAAGATGGATTGATGGTGGTAGGTAACAAACTGTGTATTCCTAATATGCAAGAGTTGAAAGATGAGATTCTTGATAATGCACACAATATGCCTTATGCAATGCACCTAGGAAGTACGAAAATGTATAGAGATTTGAAAGAGCATTTCTAGTGAAAAGGAATGAAGAAAGAAGTTGTAGAATATACTAAAAGATGTTTAGTATGCCAACAAGTCAAGGCTGAACATCAGGCACCTTCAGGTAAGCTTAAACCTTTGTCTAGTCCTGAATGGAAGTGAGAAAAGATTACAATGGATTTCTTGATGGGATTACCAAGAACCAACTAGAAGCATGATGCAATATGGGTTATTGTTGATAGGTTAACTAAGTAAGAACATTTCTTGCCAATTAAACAGACGAATTCTTTGAATGCTTTGGCCAAGAAATACATAGATGAAATAATTAGACTACAGGGGATTCCAAGCTCTATAGTTTCGGATAGAGATCCCAGTTTCACCTTCAGATTCTGGGAAAGTTTACAAAAGACTTTGGGAATAAGCTACATCTTAGTATAGCTTTCCATCTACAAACTGATGGTCAATCAGAGAGAATAATACAGACATTGGAGGCAATGTTAAGAGCTTGTGTTATGGATTTCAAAGGCTCATGGGATGCTCATCTTCCTTTAATCAAATTTGTTTACAATAATTCGTATCACTCAGGAATTCAAATGGAACCTTATGAAGCTTTGTATGGTAGGAGGTGTAAAACTCCTATTTGTTAGGATAGGAAGGTGAAAGAAGGCTTTTAGGACCCGAGTTGGTACAAGTTATAGTTGATAAGATTAAATTAGTGAAACAGAGACTCAAAGCAGCTCAAGATAATGTGATTTCCATTGAAATAACCATATAAGGAAACCCACTCACATTTTATGGCTCCAGAGTTGGACTCTAAATAGGGGGCCCAACATGCTTGGTACTAGAGCATGAAGATGAGCCGATGATGGATAATGTGAGTTCATTAAAATAAACCTACAGGGTAATATGCTCATGTTTTATGACTTCAGAGTTGGACTCTAAAAACGGGGTCTAACATTACAGGATATGGAACGAAAATGAATGTGATATGAATCTGCATTCCCAATGTTTTGCATTTTGATTTACCAATAACATGAATTGATGGATTATAATTAGTTAATTGGAAATTTATTGTCACAATTGAGTAATTGATGAGGTAATATGTGCATCTAGTTTAAGAAAAATGTTAATTTAGGTTGATTAGGCCTATGAAATGGTGACATGTGGCATTGGGAGTAAGTGACAAATGGCTCAGTTAAATGGATGACAACTAGCTTGAGTATAATTATGAGAAGTGGCCCTTTAAGTTTGTGACAAATGACACTTTATACTTGTGACATGTGGAGCAATAGAATGGTGACATATGTAGCTTTACAAATGGTGACATATATAGCCTTAAAATTGGTGACATGTATAGCATTACAATTGATGACGTGTGTAGCCTTACAAGTAATGACATATGGAGGTTTAAATGATTGATATATGGAGCCTAAAGTAAATGACATATGGGCTAATAGATAGTAACATATGGACCAATAAAAGCATAACATATGTACCAATATAATGGTGACAAATAGACCAATGGAATGGTGAAACATGGATTAGTTTGACTTCCTTTGAATTTTCTAGAGAAAATGGATGAAAAGGAAATAGAAGTGAGACTTAAGCTTGGTTATAAGGTTAGAAGAGGTAAAAAAAAACAGAAATGAGAAGAGAAGGAAAGAAAATGGGGAAGAGAAAAGGAGAAGGAAAGAAGTTATCAAGGTAAGTTGAAATTTTAGGCTCAATTTCATCTTTCTCTTTCTATCTATCTATTTTTCATATTCTTAGAGCACGAATTTAAAGTAACTCAAAGAATGAAAGTTGTATATATAGTTCTTAACTTAACCTTTGTGAAGGTGGCCTGACAAAATAATGACTAGAGCTTGAGTTATGCTTGTTTCCCTAATACTACCTGTGATAGACCCCTATGTAGAAACCTTATATTGTTTCCTTATTTTTTAGGACCTTAGAGTCTGAATTAGTGAAAGTATAAAACATGAAAATTGATTATTGATGTCTTATTAATTCTTCTATGAAATGTTTTTGTTAAGAGATGTATTGATAATGATTTATTGAGGGTTGAGTATTGGTTACCAGTCTGTTTCTTATCAAAAATAGGACATAATTTGGATGGCAATTATATTTTAGAAGGAGATGTTGTTTGTATAATTTTTAGATATATCAATACTAATGGAAGTCTAGTTTATAGCACACAAGAATCATGGCATTTGGAGTTTTATAGAGAGAGTTATGATTAAAAGAAGACAACTTGTTCATAAAGGAACATTAGGAAGAAAGGAAGTGAACATTGCACATAAGGTTAGGTTAGCTTGATGGTTGAGAACACATTGAGCTGAATTAGTAAGTGAATTATTGACCTATTAACATATGTTAGAATAACATTTATGATGATTGATTAAGGATGAATTTGCTTGTGGTAGTGTATAAATATGAGATACATGTTTGAGTAGTAAATACATTGTATATTTATATGTATAAAGGCACGGTGTGGATCAAAGAGCTCGTACTGAGGATTGTTAAAGTCAAGGGAGTGTGCACCTTCTTTTGAGGTGAGTTGGTGAATCCATACTTCTCAAATAGGAATCAAACATCTTAAGACATGCATGATGACTTGTATGTGAATTTTGAACCTAGGTAATGCATAATAGAATTGAATCTCAAATGGATGTTGGTATACTTGTGTGTTTAAGAAACGACATTGTTTTGAATAATACGTTGCACTTGGAGTAAAAAAGATGACTTTTATTGCATGAAATAATGTTTTGGAATTTACATATGCATAATTGAGTCATGTATGCTGCGTGTATATGTTCTCTTTTGGCTTAGAGCTATGGAACGATTCTATTTTATCGGTTGGACCGACAAATAAAGACATGGTGCCTTACTTGATTTTTTGTACTTAATATTTTTATATGATTTTTTGTGATTAGTGAGGTAATGATTGGCCAATCGTGTGTTAGGCACATCAGATTAAGTAACCCCCATACCTTTGACGCTGGTACATAAAAGATGAGTCCTCATATCGACACCTTCTACAGGACTTGCTGGTGATTCTACACTTAAGGTCTAGTCATTGACGAGGTCATCACCTAGAGTCATGACGCTTTTGTCGACTATAGTCTGGACTCACCATAGATGAAAGTTGAGCCAACACCGAAAATCGGTGGGTGAACACTAGTTTGGCTGACTAGAAGCGATATACATGATTGTTTTGGCTTATTCTAATATTTTTTTTCTAACGATATTTGATTTATACTTATGATGTTTTCCTGCTTTTGTGTACTAAACCTATGTTCACCAGATGAGTGATTAATAGGCTAGGCCTATGTGGTTCCTAAGCAGTATATGTTGAGTCATAGGCTAGGCTATATGATTCTATGTCATATATGTTCACTTCATAGGTTATTTACACTGTCTTGGGGTGTATCGAGTTCTATTAGTGATATATGTTTTTCCTGCTCACTGAGTACATAATGTACTCACCCCCTCCGCTTTCCAACCATATAGATTAATTTAGTGAGCTTGAAGCTCTGAATGTATCGTGCGGTCTTTTGACATTTTTGGGGCCTTACCGTATATGGGTACTCTCTGTTTTGTACTTTTGTTGTATAGTGGCTCATGAACTGTTTTTATTAAGTTGGTTATATTGATATACTTTATGATTTTGTAAATTAACTTTTGACTGTCTTGTGGTTTGTAAAAGAACTTATGTATTAACCTTTGGTACTGTTGTTGAGATTACTCTTAAGTGGACTTCAAAGTCCAGAAGTTATGGTAGAGTTTTAAATGTGAATATAAAAGTGCATTTAAAACTGATTTACAGGTATCTTAATTGATTTTTGGTATTCCTAAAATACAGTTGTTATGCTGTCCGAATATTTTCAAAGGATATTTAGTTAGCCTTACATAGTCGGGTTAAGGGTACCGTGAGTATCCTTAGCCTAGGTATGCGACAGTTGTCATATTCCTGATATGGTACTAGGTCGTGACAGGAGAGATATTTAATCTCCAAGGCACTGTGTCAATGTAAGATGAGATAAGGATCTTCAGTCAACCTGCATGTGCTGAAGATGATAAGGTATATTGAAAAATTGGCCCAATTAGGTTTTGTAATGGACCACAAGTTAAGCGTTGATCTGGTACCGTAGTCTCTAAATTCAAGTTTTTCATAGTTCGTCATGAACTTTAATATGAACTAGAAGGATATGACATTTCCTGAACTATTGGCATGCTCAAAACTACAGAAGGGTGCCTTAAGAAGGAACCTAGTTATGTACTTGTTGTTAGTTCTTCTACAAGCAAGAAAAAGAACTTTAAGAAGAATAAAAACAAGAAACATAAGGTTTCTATTAATATAGTAAAGGCCAAAGGAGGTGTTAAGAAGAGAAATGACAAGGGCACAAGTTTTCATTACGGAGTCAACGGACATTGGAAAAGGAACTGACCATCTTATCTTGCTAACCTGAAAGATAAAAAGCTTAAGAAAGTTGTCTTTTTAGGTATGTTTATGAATCTTTCTAATTATGTTCTACATTCTTGGGTATTAGTTACTGGTTGTGGTTCTCACATATGTAATAACATGCAGATGTTAATAAGGAGTAGATCATTGAAGAAACGTGAAGTGGACCTACGAGTTGGCAATGGAACAAAAGTTGCTACTTTAGCTGTAGGAACTTGTAGTTTAACTTTGCCTTCTTGCCTTATTATAGAACTTGATAATTGTTATTATATTCGTATTATTACAAGAAACATCATTTCTATTTCTTATTTAGATTTGAATGGATTTGTTTATGTAATTAAGGATAATAGTTATTCTTTTTATAAAGATGATATTTATTATGGATCTGGATTACTTACAAATGGTTTGTATGAGTTAGATCTTGAAAGGCCAATTCATAATATAAATAATAAGAAAAGTAAATTAAGTAACCAAACTCCATCTTATTTATGGCATTGTAGGTTAGGTTAGGTCATATTAATGAAACTAGAATCACAAAATTACGTAAAGAAGGATATTTGGATCCTTTTGATTATGAATTATATGAAACTTATGAATCTTGTTTACTGAGAAAGATGACCAAACTACCCTTTAAGGGAAAGGGATAAATGCTAGTGAGTTACTAGAATTAATACATTTAGATGTATGTGGGCCTAGGTCCACAAATGCTAGAGGTGGATTCTCGTATTTCATTACATTCATAGATGACCATTCTACATATGGTTACCTGTACTTAATGAAATAAAAGTTTGAATCATTTGAAAAGTTTAAAGAATTTAGACTAAAGGTAGAAACAAACTGGAAAAAGTATTAAGACACTTAGATTAGATCGAGGGGGTAAATACTTAGACCACGAGTTTCTTGGTTGCTTAAAAGAGAATGGGATTCTCTCACAATGATCTCCTCCTATAAATCCACAACATAATGGAGTTTCTGAGTGGAGAAATCATACACTATTAGATATGGTATGCTCCACGATAAGTCATACAGTCCTTCCTATGTCCTTTTGTGGATATGCAATTAAAACCGCAATATATCTTATAAATAGAGTTCCATATAAATCGGTTGATAAGACACCATATAAGATATGGATTGGTAGAAGATTTGGATTATCGTGCTTAAAGATTTGGGGATATGAAGCTTATGTAAAGCATGCTATATCTAATAAGCTTCAAGCTCAATCAAATAAATGCAAATTTGTGGGGTCTCCAAAAGAGAGTTTTGATTATCAATTTTACCATCCTATTGAGCAAAAGGAGTTTGTCTCAAGACATGCTACATTCTCATAAAGAGAATTTATTCTCAAAAAAAGTAGTGGGAGCGAGATTGAACTTAGAGAAGTTCAAGAGCTAGAAATTCACATCGAAATAGAACAAGAACCTCAAGTTGATACATATGATGTATAACTGAGAGTTGAAAAAACACACAGCCTACGATGAACTAGTAGGATACATCATCCTCCCACTAGATTAGATCTATATATTGAGCAGGGAAAGGGTAATGTATCACTTATACATGATAAGCCTACTACTTTTAAAGAAGCAATGTTTCACATTGATTATTTAAAATGACAAGAAGCTATGAGATCTAAAATAGAATCCATATACACTAACTAAGTATAGACTTTAGTTGTTGCACCTACTAGTGTTGTACCTACTAGGTGCAAGTGGGTTTTAAAAAGAAAAAACTAACATGGATGATAATGTACATACATACAAAGCAAGATTAGTGGATAAAGGTTACAAAGGGTTAATTTTGATGAAACCATTTTGCTAGTAGCTATGCTAAAATCCATCAGTATCTTGTTAGCTATAGTAGCTATATCATGATTATGAAATTTGTTAGATGGATGTCAAAACAACATTTTTTTCAATGGGAATTTACAGGAGACTGTGTATATGACATAACCTGAAGGTTTTGAATCCAAGAAATTTCCTAATCAAGTATGCAAGTTACAAAGGTCCATTTATGGACTTAAGCAAGCGTCATGGAGTTGGAATATCCGTTTTGATGAGATAATCAAATAGTTTAATTTTATCAAAAATGTGGATGAACCATGTGTCTATAAGAAGGCTAGAGGGAGTGCAGTTGTTTTCTTAGTAATATATATGAATAACTTATTACTAATTGGAAACAACATACCGATACTATAGTTTGTAAAGATTTGGTTATTCAAGAACTTCTCTTTGAAGGATATGGGAGATGCAACCTATATTCTGGGAAAAAAGATCTCATGCAGGAATTATTGTATTTTGATGCTAGTTATGAATCGTGTTAGGATAATTCAGTAGGTAGTAATTAGATACAGTATGAACCATATAGATAGTTAAGTAAGTCAATATAGGATTCATCACTCTAAAGGAATTAGAGAGAATATTTTACTATTCTTGATTAGTAATGATTTATGGAATTATCTGGCTAAAGTGAATTGAAATTTGAAAAGGTATTTTTAAATTTCAATTATAAATTAATTAATAATTAGCAAGAATGAACATAATTGGATGATAAGAGTAGACATTATATCCATACTCTATCCAATCAAAATACTAAATGATGAAAGGATTAAATTATACATCATAGTTATGCATAGATAGTCAATCACTTTGACATTCATGATATTTGGGTAATCATGACATATTGCTAAATGTCAATTATGATTTATGATTATGAATTGTGGAATTAAAGATAAATTAAAAAGTTTTAATTTATCTAATTTTAATTATGAATTAAAACCGTAATTTATAATCAATGCCAATTTATTAGGAACCTAATGGGTCACACATCAAAGATTAATTTGTGAAAAAAATTAATTTAATTAAGTTGGACTTAATTATAAAGTTTGAGAAACTTTGGAGTTCAAATATGAGATATTTGATTTTATTATAATTAAATTAAATTAATTAAAATTAGAATTTGATTTTAATTATAATTAAAGACCCTCATGATTTTTCTATTTATAAAGGGAAGAACATTTTAGAAGCTAGCATTTTGTCTTCTTCATCTCAAAATCAGTCTTGAGAATTGCTCTGTGAATACCATTAGAGATTGGACAATTAAATAGCTCGTGATTGATCAATCGAAAGGTTTCAAAAGTTTTTCAATAGGAAGACGAACAAGATACAATTTCTAATTCATTTTCACTTAATTCAAGTTCATTCAATTATCGAGATCTGCTTGGAATCCGTAAAAATTTTTGTTTTCCGTTGCGACCATGATTTGATCATAATTGGATTCTAACGCTATTAACTTCTTCTAAGTGGAAATTCCAGCGTGTGCCATTCTAGTCCAATGAGGAGAGTGAGAATTTCTAGTCCAATTTGGAAATGAGGTAAGCTAAGTTTCTAAGACATTGCTAAACATTTTCACAAACGTATACTCAAAATGCAATGTCTATTTCACAAATGTGATTCAAATTATTGTTGAAAAATTAGGCTAGGCTCCAATTTTGCACTCAGCAAAATAATTACAGCCACCTTTTTATATTTGATTTTTTGAAGCTAAGATCATTTAAAATTCTGTAACATGGTTAACACATAAATCATAATAACACATGAATAATAATTCATATCTTATTCCAAAGCATGATCTTTTTTTGTGGTTTCTCTCGAATAGTTTCTAAAATCGACTCATTTCAAGCACCGTAATTATATAAGTGTCCGACTTCTAACGGTCTCTACAGAATGAGTTGAGAAAACTCTACAACTATTGCAGAGAGGGCTAGGCGAGAAGTGCTAGCTACCTTAGAGTTTAAGCTTATTTATAATAAGTTTTGAATATTTTAGTAATTAAATTGAAATTAAATTCTAATTTCAGTTAAACTTTAATTAGGATTACACATAATTGTAATTAAAGAGTAATTATGACCAAATAAGATCTAATAACTCATATTGTTCCTTATTAATTAAATATCTCACATTTAATCATAATGCTTCTTAAACTTTACATTCAGGTCCTGTCTCACATTTAATCATAAAGCTTCTTAAACTTTACAATCAAGTTCAACTTGATTAAAACATTTTTTTTCTCTTCAACCTATTTTTTCCTATAACCCATTAGGTTCTTAATAAAATGACAATAGATATAAATTACAACTCTAAATCATATTTAGGATTAGATAAATTAGACTCCTTTAATTTATCTTTAATTCTCCATTTAAGCAATTTATATTCGTAGATCAAGATTAGCATTTAGTAATGTATCAGAACTATCCAAATATTTAGGAAATTGGTTTTGACTAACCATTTTGTGCATGATTTTTCATATAATTTAATTCTTTCATCATACAATATTCCTATTAGATATAGAGCATAGAATTAATATCTGCTAGATTTGACTTCGATCATGTTAGTTCTCAATCGTTAGTAATTGATGCAATTAATAACATTTGTAAACTATTTTACAAAGTGTCATTTTAGCTTAGCTAAGGATTTTCTGAATCAATACTAATCAATAACAAATGAACATTTTCTCTATTCATATTATAGTGATAAATCTTATATTGATCGCTTAATTACCTCTATATAGTTCATGTTATATCCATTGAGTACCAACTAAGCTATCCTTGATTAGAATAGGTCATAAGTAATATCAAAACATAGCAATCGCTATATAAGATAACTTTTGAGATCTCAAGTCAATGGATCACTTATACAATCATAATAATAAGAATTTCCATAGACATATAAGTAATGCTCCAAATAAATCTCTAGCAAGCACCATATGTTTGTTTAAATATCTTCATGCTTTATTTTATGAGATTGATTGCTTTTTTTATAAGGAAAAACATAACGTATTTAGTCTTTTTACATTCTATTAATTTCTATTCTTAATAGACCAATTACTAGGAACAATTTAGGATGATACATAAATGCAATATGAATCTCATAATTATGATATCATCATAATTTAACTGGAAATGTATATTTATCCCATGGACTTTATCATATAGATCTAAATATGAATAAGATAAAGTATGTCTTTAAATTATTATGTCAATAGACTACAACCAACCGATTGGCTATAGGGTATAAATCAATAATCTCTCACTTGCACTAAGTCAATCATTTAAGTATCTTATATCATATTTTCATACGACTATCATGCTACCATTGGGATAGTGGCTTAGTGAAAAAATTATACAAGATTCTTTATAATGAGCATTTGCTTAAATCTTATAATTTTCACGTTAATTATCATCATTAAAAGGTACTCACTAAATACATCATTGGATATTTGACCAGACCTTAGTTTCTTTTACATGCCCAATGACTCTAATGTTCCATAGTACATTACTATTTAAACAATTCAAAGAACTACACCAAGTTTGTTAAAAAAAACTTATTGATCTAAATAATTATTTCTAATGAATAAAAAATGTATTGACTAGATTAGCAATTATTGCTATATTGAAAATTTTCAATCTCAAAATAATATTGTTCCTAAGTAAAATGCACCTTAATCATGATTTACTTATAAAGTTAATATCTATATAAACTTGAACTAAAATATAAATTTATACATAAAATAATGGATATTTTAATACTTAACAAGTATCAGATATCTCAAATACTAAACACTTTTAGTACATAATCTATGTATTTGTGTAACATCCCATTATCCTATGTTAGGATCTAGAATCCTAGAATAGTGTATATAAGAGTATACAGAGAATTTACAAATGCATTTCATGCTCATGTATAATTGAATATACGCATACACATGAATAATTATTTATGACATATTAAAATAATTGTACATGCATTCATTGACATTTATTGGGTATAATTGATTTATAAATATGATTAAAATGTGAATCATGGATTATTTGTGTTGAAAATTTATTTGGTAATAATAAATATTAATTCAAAATTTTTAGTAAATTTTAGGAAATTTCTAAAAATGTAGGGTATTTTGGACCAAAAAAAGATTGAAATAAGAGACAAATAGACCAATAGTATTGTGACATGTGGTAGCACAAATAAGTGACAAATGTATTGCATGCAAGAGGACACGTAGCAAGTGATTTTGAGAAGGAAAATGTTTGTAGCTTTCTTTCTTTCTCTTTTGTTCACCAAAAGAACATTGTTTACCAAAATCGTTTTTCCTTGCTCATCCACTGAAACATCGACTATACAATTTCTGTGTCTTTAATTCACTCTTACTGCTGGGAACGATAGTTGAATCAAGTAAGTGGTGGTTTTAGTTTTTTGGATAGTATAACTAATTTCGATGATGTTTTAATGGTTGAAAATGAGTTCATGCATGAATTGTGAAAGTTGAGTAGTTTCAGTGTTAATGATGAGTTGATAATATAGTGCAGTAGAATATGTAGGAAGTGTAATATTAATTGTATGGAGTTTAATAAGGAACTTAGTGAAGTAGACCATAACAAAAAATGTGGTGTAAAATCGTATGACTATAGGTTATTTTTTGGTTTATGGATTGTTATTGTTGAAAACAAAATTACAGTAGTGAGAGAAAGTTGAAAAAGTTGAAATATGTGTATGTATCTATTTTTAGATGTTCGAATTTAATCTTGAGTTATGAGCTGGTTTAGAGTAAGTTGAATTGAAATGGGAGTTGAAATGAAGAGGTAAATAGGAGAGTATAAATTAGAGATGATGAGGTAAGTGGAAGAGAGGAAGAAGAAGGTGATGGTTTGCGTGTATGATTTTGGTTTTTGAAGTCTGAATATGAACTGGAGTATTTTTACTGAATAGCTTTGAGTCTTTTGGTTATAACTTTTTCATCCAACCTCCAAATGACTTGAAACTTGAACCAATAGATTCCTAACACATTTTTCTTCCTCTATATAAAAATTTAGAGACATTTGGATTAGTTTTTCAAATATTTGATTAATGGATTTAGGATAAAAAAGAGGATATGTGTTGGAATGTTATGAACTGGAGAATTTTCATTGAACATGCTTTGGTATTTTAATTATATCTTGAACTATAGGTTTCCAAAAGAGTTGATTCTTAATTTAGATTAAACTTAAGGCATATTTCTACAATTTTTTGTAGAAGTTAAATTTTAATTCTATCTCTAATTTCAAATATGAAACTAAGTCTTGGTTTAGTTTATAGCACTACCTGGGACAGAAATCATGTCATGTTGTTATTAAATAAACTGTATTGATGCAGGCCGAATCAGACAAATTTTTCTTCACAAAAGTTGTATCTTATTCTCTTAGATTTCAATTGGTATAGATTTTGTAATTTTTGGATATTGTAATTGAGAAATATGGGTTATATAACTTGAATGCATGATCATGCACTAGCCAAAATTTC
Source organism: Erythroxylum reticulatum (assembly GCA_025504915.1). Lineage (NCBI taxonomy): Eukaryota > Viridiplantae > Streptophyta > Magnoliopsida > Malpighiales > Erythroxylaceae > Erythroxylum > Erythroxylum reticulatum. The sequence goes on from JANSVA010255883.1 coordinate 22,979, forward strand.
AAATTTACTCAGCCTACAGTATTTTAAGCATAACTCATTAAACAATGAACCAAATTGTATGATCTTGGTGTCATTAGAAACTTAAGGAACAGGGGAACAATTGTTTAGAAGAAAGTGTTACATAAATATACCATTTTCCTTGTCCTATTGATCATTTAAAGTAGACCCAAAAATCTGTGATGATAAGAAAGCGAGAATAGCTAATGAGTGTATGAATTTTGACACATTTAGAGTACAATTGATCTTTACATCAGTTTATTACAAAAGTATACCCAGGCATATGTCATTGAACATGCATGTTACATGATACATGTATAAAAATGCATAATCAATTACATGAACAATGTGGTTACAAGAAATTGTATTTGATTGCACATAGAAGAGCAAATAGAGCGACCGCTTCTAGACATTGCTGGAACTTCAAAACAATAAGCAAAAAGGGAGCAATTGTAAGTAACCTAAGATGGTCTCACCTTGACTTGTTTTGTTTATTACTGAATTGAATTTGATATTGATGAATGTGTACTGAATTATGTAGTGAATTCCAGACATAAAATGTCCGAGGAGTTTTGATGCATGATTAAACATTGGAAGTGCTATTTGTATGTGAATGAGATTGACTATATGGTTCTCAACTTGAATGTTCATACCAGAACTAGTCCGATGATTATTGTGGAGAAGAACATGAATGCAAATGTAATTGATCAAATTTGATGACTGAAATTGAGGAATGCATTTCATTCCAATGTATGAAATATAAAGGTAGTTATGACTTATGTCTCCAGTGAAAAAGAGCTTAAAGCTCAGACATTCGTGAATAAAGTCGAAGGCTCAATGTGTATAAAGAGACCTATATCTCCAATAGATAAGGGACAGTATGAAGGAGCCCAGTATCGATAACAGATATGGGATAGTGAAAAAATCACTCAGTCACAACAATGAAATAAAAGAAATTGAGTCTCATACCATTGCATACACATATGATCTAAATAAATTGAATGATTTCAATGTTTAGAGAACTTTGTGTATGAAATATGTGATAATTTGTTAATGTGTATATTCTGTAAAATTGTACTGAAATGATGAAATGTTTGAATTTGTTTTTAAAATATGATAAATGTGATCAGGTGTTATGTGATATTACCTGACAAAAATCATGTTGATGTGAATTACATGATAACATGATTTATTTTGTGCTGTATGAAAAAAGTGAACCATCCAGGATGGTTACTCTACTGAGTTTGCAAAAATCATCAAAATTGCAACATTGACTATTTCAGGTTCGAGATAGAGCGACAACTTAGCTGCTAAGACTGCATTTTGATACAGGTTATTGTTCAAAGGTCGATTAGCTAGGGACAGAAGATTAATTTTTAGTTTTTGGTTTATTTCATCATTTATGTAGCGTGCTTTGTAAACTGAACTATGAGCTTTGATAGGCTGACAATGTATACATATAAATGATGGATCTAATGCTACATTGTAAATTATGGTTTATGATATGAAATGAGGAAATATTTGGACTTTAGATAATGTGTTATTTTTGCTTTTACTTATGATGTTATGTAGTAAAGTGGAGGTGAGATAGTTAACACGCCACTTCTGTCGGGTAAGTGCACGTGTGACCGTATAGCATATGTGCATGTGACGGGCAGGATTAGGGGTGTTACAATTTAGACTTAGAATAGGTAATCAAATTCCAATCTATCTTTATATATCTAATTCTTATAATTAATTTGTTACCTTTTCATATCCAATATGAATTTTCTTGGACAATTATATTTTTAACAATTGAAAATAGGAAGTATTACTCTCCATGAGTAATATGTCTATACATACACTCATATCCAATATGAATTAATCTTGGACAATTATATTTTTAACAATTGAAAATACGAATTATTTTTCTCTCTCTAAGTAATGTGTCTTTACATACTCCCTACAAACCTTTTTACATACTTGATAAATTCATAATCATCTCCAAAACAAACTCTTTGAATTTATCATAAAAGTGAAATTTTCAGCATTTCATAGCCTTTAACTATACATCAAATGTATCAATAAAGGTATTTAGTTCCAACTGGATGTACTGTTATAAGATTTGAAATTTTCAAATTTCATCTTACTCCTACTACTTATCTTGATAATCATTCTCCTATGAGTGTTCATAGAAACAAACATTTTGTTTAATGGGTCTGTAAGATTATATCCAACCTTTTGGATACCTCATAACATTATTTTATTCAATTTAGTTCTAAACTTATTATATAATATGTACTTTAACTAAGCATCACATCCTAAAATCATTAACTTTTACTCTTTCAAAGGCTTACCGTTTCAAATCTAATATGAAATCTTACTAATTGTTTTAATTAGAACTATTGAAGGTAAGATATTATACTAGGTATAGCTATATAAGAAATAAATATTGCATCATATAATATCTTATATTTTATATTCCTCATTTTAGAAATCCATACTTTTATGAAATTTAGTTATGGAGGCTAATTCCCTATAGATAACCAAAAAATTAAATGTCACCACATCAAACTCATCGAAGTGCTTTAACATTCTTAATGCTTAATTTCTACTTAGATTTAAACACCTTGAATCGTTCAAATTTTTAAATCATTATTTCATTTGATATATATCACTACAAGAAAATAATGAATTTGCAACAGAAAAACAACAACGGTAAACAAACCATCGTTGTTTACTAACGAAGTGTATAAGGTCGTCAATAAATGTGTCGAGAAAATTTAAATTTAGTGACAGAACAATACCGTCAGCAAGTAAGGTGGGATTGGTGGTGGAAAAATAAATTGTTGACATTTTTGATAGAATATTAGCATCGAAAAATTTTGTTAGTAAATTTTGAACTAACACATCGTCGTGACCTTCTGGTTGAATGTTATTAACTTAAACAAAATGACATCGATGTCATTTTCTTTAGCTTAAAGCACACCCGCAGGTCCCTTCTC
>JANSVA010256816.1:0-25926 GCA_025504915.1 Erythroxylum reticulatum
CATCTATTGAATGTAATTCTCCATTAAAATTTGTATATTGGTGAGGTTCATCTAGTTTATATTTCTGTAATCCTTGAAAAAGTTTATAATTAATATAATTTCCACTAGCTCCTGTATCTATTAATATATTTACTAGCACAAAATCTATTCCATTATGATATTCTCCTTTTAGTTTATAGTTAAGAAACTTATCATTTCTAGCCATAATGATATTATTATTATATCTATTAAGACTTAAATGTCGAGTTATAGGTCGACTAATAACTTCATTTGTTTTGCTTCATCTACTGTTTGCTTCGTCTGCTTTTTGCTTCGTCCGCCTTCTTGTTTTGTCTGCTTTCTTCTTCATCTGCTTTCTGCTTCATTTGCTTTTTGGTTCGTCTGCCTTCTTACTTCATCTAATTTTTGCTTCGTCTGCTTTCTACTTATGTGACCTAAACTTCTCCTTTTATACACTATTCATTTTATGCTATCGTCTACTCCATTTTAGACCCTTTCAATGATAGAATTCATCTTCAAGGTCTTCATGAAAGTTGTAGATCTTGAAGTCCTCTTTTAAACCCTATAAAAAACACCTTAATCCAAGTTCTCTAGGGAAAGTTATGTCAATGTGTCCAGTTCGTCTGGTCCTATTTTTTACCCTTTAGATGATCGAAGTTGTCTTCAAGGTCTTCAAAAAAGCCGTAGATCTTGAAGTCCTCTTTCGAACCCTCTAAAAATGAACTTGATCTGAAATCCCGAGAGCAAGTTACGCCTTTGGTTATAAGATAGGTGCAACATGATTGAGGTCAAAACCCTGTTTGATTCTTTCAGCCATAACTTCATTAGTCGACCTACAAATAAGATGAACCTCTTGTCTAGATAAAATAGAGGCATAGAGCTATCAAATGATCTGAAGGAATAGAAATTTTAACCAGCCTCTAAGATACTCAATAGTTGGATGAAAGTTGAGCATAGAATATTTTCTTCAGTATAAGAAGGATTTGGAAGATAGGGCCAGATACTATGGTATTAAGAAATGAGGATGAACCGAGAATGACTAAAGAAGGTTAAATGGGAATAACCTTGCATGGTAATAAGCACAAGAACACGTCTTATGATAAGGGATGATGGGTTCCAGAATCAGGGTCTAACACAGTTATGGTATTAAAATAAGAAGAGGATTCGATGATAGTTAAGGAAACCTCATAGGAATAAGTTCAGTGATTATGATTTTGCAAGAGTTGGGTTCCAAAAACAGTGCCCAACATTTGTGGTATCTGAGCAAGAGTTGGGTTTCAAAAATGGGATCCAACACTAATCTTTGTGGCACGTGTTAGCAGAATTTTATGATGATTGATTTGGGATGGATTGAATGTAGTGTTGATGTTGAAGTTGTGCTAGAAAATGATTGATGAATTAGTTACTTTTCTATTTTATTTTTGGATGCATGAAAATAGTAATTTATAGGTTATTACATGGATGATTGAGGTTAGGATTTGAGGCAAAATTAATAAGGAATTCATACTAAAGATAGGTGCTATTAAGGTGTTTTCAAATCTAGAAAAAAAGATAAGACTATATGTTTGATAGTATAAAGTGAATGGTAATGAAACAAATGAGTAAAGTTTTGTGAGATTTAATGTAACCAATATGGAAGCTAGATTAACATGAAATGAAGTAGCTTTATAGGACATGAATTCTAGAAAAATTCAAGTGGTAGTGATGTCTCTAAGTATGTGAAATTCGTGAAGAATTGAGGAAGAAAGTCAATGCACGATCGTCGCCCTCAATGTATGATTGTGGCTTATTGCACTAGCTTTTGTCACGATCGTGGCAAGGTCCCCTACGATTGTGGGCCTAGTTATAGATTGTTAATCTCTACTTTGAGTAGTTATTGAACTAGCTGAGGAAAAGTCACTCTAAATTGGTGTATTTGGACTTGATAAGGCTCGGAATGAACCTAGATTGTTACTTGATTAATTGGTTAAGAGCTTAATAAGTTTAGGTTGTTAATTGATGTCATAACTTAAAGAATGGATTTTTTGATATCTGTGTATCCAAATCTGGACAATATGAATTGTTAAAGGAATAAAGGTGTTCTTATGAATGCAAAAATGATCTTAAGGATATGAGTAATGTGCATTAGGCATGAATGAATGAGTACTGAAAAACATGAGGGAATTATAAAGGAGAATTGGGAAATTATATGATTATATATTGCTAGAAAAGTTTAGTGAATGTATGATTGATGAATTTAGAGTAAATCAAGTTTACGTAAGGTATAAACCTGATTTTAAACTAGTCGTATACAAGCTACAATGTTTGAATGATCAAGATTTCTGTATAAGGATACATACCCAGAAAGTCAATTGAGCATGCATTTAAACATGACATATATACATGTGTATGATTATATATTCATATGATTAAACAAATTAGTGATTTGTGAACTATGTATGTATTGCATGAAGATAGGAGCACAAGCTGATCATCAACATCCAGACATTGCTAGAACATCGAGGCCATAACTTTTCTTGAGCGTACTGTGAGTTAACTTAAATGTGTAAACTCAAGTATATGTGTTTCTATTTGAATTGAATGTTTAATTTGAATTGTGTGTACAAGTCATTGATAAACATCAGACTTAGATAAAAGGAGCTTGATATATGGCATAAGTATACTGAAATGAAAGCATGGCATATAAAATGATGCATCTCAACATATTGAAATGCATGATCAGATAAAGGAGTTGTGACCAGAGTGACCGATATGTAGAAAAGAGCTTTGAGCTTAAGATTGTGAAAAAGAGCCTTAGGCTTAGATAACATGGACTCGGTATCCACAATGGATACGAGCCAGAAATGATCTCGGTATCCACAATAAATACGAGATGGTAAATTGGGTTGATAGGCACTTGGTCACAACAAAACAAAATGAGAATGAAAACACATGTGTATTTGCATATACATCCCTACATGTATCAAATGATTGAATTGAAGTGAATTATTGAATTGTTTTGAAATAGTGAATTACAATTGAAGTTAATGAAGGATGTGTTGTGATATGCAATGCTAGCTTACAAGATTTACTTGTTAAAGTATGATGAAATGTTATATGGTATTCAATACTGGAAGATATGATATACTTGGTTTTATGATCTGAGTTCACAAACTCATCAAAATTGTAACGTTCTTTTTCAAGTTCAAGAGAGTTCTAGCTATTGAGGTTATATAGTAGAAGTCTAGTACTTGCATTTTGGGGACAAGAATAGCTCAAAGGTCTGCTTAGCTGAATTTAAGGAGTCTAGTTAGAGTTTTGTGTATTAGCATCCCATTTCTTGTTTTATTTTTAGTACTAAGATTGAACTCATAACAAAATGTTATGTATTATATGTGTGGATTCTGAATTGTAATGACATGTGACTTTTATTTTTGTGAATGAAATGGGAAGAAATGATCATTTAGAATGCTTATGATATGTTTGATGCCTTTAATGAATTAGTTTAATTGTCCTAATGTACCATTTTCATATAGTATCTTCTCGAATATCCTCTGGCACGTTCGAGCTTATACTTTATGGGAGTGGTATGTTACATGTTAAACAAGCACTACTTAAGAGGCAACTTAAGAATTAGGATAGTTTTGATTGATTTGATTATGTTATTTTGATTATTTTTTTAGTTTAGTTTTAGGATTTCAATGGCCTTCAGTGTGATTTATGTTAAGTTATTGAGCATCCTTATTTGATTTTGCCTAATTTGGGTGTTTGCGTTATTGATTCTCTTGAGTTTAAGTAAATTTTTTTAAAGTTTTCACTTACAAAAGAGAAAATCACATTTCTACATGTTTTACATGGCATTAGTGACCTTGACACAGTTGTGTACATCCTTAAAAATTTTAAAAGATTTGTGCACGAGATCACAGAGAGTTACATAGGCATAGGACACACCTATGTAGCTCAATTTTCTAGAACATGTTAACTTAGACGCCCGTATCTTATGCCACATGTTTACAATGAGTTATATGATCAATTTCATAGTTGTGTAACCGGTTATATAACCCCATAACCCCTTAAAATACCATAGTTCTTCTTCCTTTCTCCCATTTTCCCCTCTTCTACCACTTTTCTTTTGTGCCCCCTCCTATAACTTAGCCCAACCATTTTAAGTGAAGTTGCAATTTGAGATTTTCTTCCATTTTATATAGATTTCACTTGGATTTTTAGGTACTTTTACAAATTTAAGGTCTATTCTTCCTTAAATCGCTAGGTGTCGCATTTGCTCCAATCCAAGGTATGTTCCCCAAATTGTATTCTTGTTTTGCAATTATAAGTTGAATTTCATTCCTTTCCCTATGAATTTCTATATTAATTTGATGAATTATATTACGGATTAGATGAAATTTGAAATTGGGAATGTTAATTTTAGTCTTTATGTTATGAATTGTGATGCGACTGTTAGATTAGGCATAAATTGGGGTTTTTCCAGGAATTAATTAATGTTTGTTAGTTTACTTTATACACATTTCGTATTGTGCATGATTTAGGGTTTAATTGTGAATATAGTATAAGTTTAATTGTATAAATGTTTAATTAATTTTAAATTCTAGGAATTGCATTTAATAATTACATAATTAGTTTTTTTACTAATTGCATTTTTATTGTGTTATTAATTTTTCATTATTTTAATTTTCTAATTATTTTGTGAATTTCTTTATTTTTAGTTTAATTTAATTTTAAATTTTGTGTATTTTAAGCAATTACGTAACATAGTGAATGTACGAACTAACTATGGGAAAAATTAGTTTTTCATATTGATATTTGTTATTTCCTAACATTTTATTTTATTTTAGGTATAATAACAAGAAGAATAGAGGCAATGCAATAATGAAGGGAAAAGGAGCACCGAGAAAAAGATAAAGAGGTAAAGGGTCATTTAGCAACCTGAGTGCAGCTAGCTCACCACCAGTATAAGAGATTACTGCATCCACTAGTGCAACACAAAATGCTGCATTTTAATGCTGGGGCTCATGAGGAGCAATTATAGAGGCTTAAAGATAAGAGGATTGAGAGTAGTAGATGTATAGATTAAGAGGTGTTAGAGAAAATTGACTTCAATAAGTTTACAATCTTACTAATGTTAGAGCATGATCGCGATTTTTTGACATTGTAGAACCTACATATTGGGAACTTACATTCAAGGTGCCTTCCACTTTCTTCGTTGAAAAGGGCTTCTACTATTGGAATTGGCCAAGCACGATCTAATTTTGGATGTTTGAAGAGATCATAAGAATGAGTTACATGGATTTTTCGTGATGATGAGGACTTCATGGAGATGCAGGAGTACATAGTTCTTCAAATAGACTTTTTGTATAAGATGGATGTCTGACACTTATAGCACAACATTAGTATAGAGGCAACTTACGACCCCAGCAAATCCAAAGCATCCACCCTATGACATCCTGCACTCAGGTACATTCACAAAATCTTGAGTCATACATTAAGTGGGCGAGGTGATAATTTCAGCATAGTTGGAAACTTAGATGCATTTTATTTATAAAGCATCAGCAAAAGGACACAAATGCATCGAGGACATGCCTTAGCCCATTATTTTTTGTGTTAAAGTGAAGAGAAGAAGTTAGGGATGATATGTATTAGGCCCAGCATGACATAACTATTAAGGTGGATAGGAGCATTCAGCTAACTACCACCAATGAGGCAACTCAATAATGTGGTCGCCATCAACATTGACGTAATGAAGAACATGCAGATGATTATGAGGAGGTAAGGACCAACGAGAGATATCTATCGATTGGTTAGAGAGTCGAATTAGTAGGCAACTATAAGAAAAGATGAGGATCAACCTAATATATTATAGCAGTTTTCGAGACAGGACTCACCGTCGCCACAGATGGGAGGAGTGGGCCATCAAAAGGATTACAATTTTTTGAATAGTGCAGGTTCGCCCAGGACACCAACACCACTTGGACATAAGACCAGCTAAAGATTGCTTAGATGGAGAAGCATATGGGGTAGATCTTTGAAGTCTAGTGCACAATATGAGGAGCCAATAGGCGTTGACAGAGCAGGTGGTGAGATTAGAGGCCCATAACAAATGGATGAAGGACGTTATGATACAGATGGCAAGATATTTCAGGATTTTTGTATCACCTCCAGCATCTAGAGAGGTTGCGTTATCTTTAGCTTCACAACCACTTGATGCCCAATGACCCAATGATCCTCCAGTAATTGATATACTAGGCTCGCTAATAGACTAATAGTTATAGAGGTAGTATAAAATGCTCTATTAGGGTTTTCTTCTGTGTTCTTTATTTTATATTTTGATTATATTGTATATTTTCTTTCTTTTAATTATTATTAAGCTTTTCCTTATAGATAAAAAGGCCTAACCTTGCTAAACTTTATTATTGTAATGTCGTTTTATTTATTTATTTTAATTTTCTTTTACCTTTTTATCCCCTTCTGTGAGGATAACTAAAGATAATATTAAATGCAATCTTCACCATATTTAGGGTTTGTAATTATTATTATTATTATTATTAAAGGAAGTACCAAAATATTACTTCCTCACTTTTTCTGATTTCTTTGATGTTTTATTTTTATGTGCTTCTATTTGTAAATTGGAGATAATGTACAATTTTAAGTGTGATAAAGTGGTTAATGGAAATTTTGAAGAAAAATTTTCAAATTTCTTAATCTATTATAGTCTTTACTATATATTTTTATTAACTGGCATCTTGATTTAGTTAAAAGTTGTCAAAAGCACTTTAGATTATTATTGATTATTGAATTAAAATAGTATGCAAAAGGATGAAAGTTACAATAGACTTGCTTTTATAAATCATATTTTTAGTAATCATTGAGATAGTTAATATGAATGAAAATTGCATATTATTTACTTTAATAAAACCTATATGTGAGCCTTTGAGCTTAAGAGCAAATATATCCTTATTTTATGCTATGTTATTTTTTGCGTATTTATCATGCATAGTTGGATGATTTTACAACTTATTTTTATTATTCATGTTGAGATCACATTTTTAAACTAGAAGCATTAAAATGATAAAGGCAATTATATTTAACCCTTTATTTAACCTATTTTCTTTGATTATTATCTGACCTATTTTTATCTCTTAGGAGTAACTGCTTTTGAGACTTAACCCTTTGATTGATTATAACCACATTGATAATGATTACACTATTTTTCTTGAAAACTTTTCATTATTTTTTTAACCTTAAAGGATTTTCATTTACTTGATTGCTTGAAACTTGGGTTATATTGAAGAATTTTAAAGGGAAGGTTCGATATGCCTATGATTGTTGGTATATGGTGATTGTTAAATTTGTTTCTTCTCAAGTTCTTCATTGTTATAATTTCATATTCTCTCTAAAGTTGCTCAAAGAAGTTCAAAGTTAAAAATTATTTGTTGCAAGCATAATTAAGAAAAGGAGAGAAAAAGAAAGAAACCTTTTCAGAGTCAGAAGAATTATTAATGTACCCATGAAATTATTGTTTTAAGGACCTATGTTATGAAGAATCAAGTTTCATGTATTCTTGTTTATATGCATTTCCTTCAATATAATTACCCTTTTAATTATATCTTACATACCTTTACCTAAGCTTTATTAAACCTATTTAAAAGACCTTTCAATTTTTGTTTCTAGTTTAATTGTTAGTGTTGAAAATGTGATTTTATTGCAAGCTTATGATTAAGAATCCTCCTATGTGATGATTTGAGAGTTTGTTATATTTTTCACCCTAAATACTTTGACTACATTGAGTGAATCCTTTGTGAGGGTAAGAATTGGTGCTTTTGATTTTATAAAGATCATTAATATGATTGCTATTGATATTGACTTATGAAAGTTAATTCTAAGATAACTTGAGTCTAATTGTATGTTAATTTGATTAACATGATTTAATAATTTAGGGTGTGGATAGGCAAGTTGAGGATAATAAGGGATGAATGTTTTTGTTCCCATATTTAGTGTTTTTTTGTTTGATATTTGAGATTTTTATAAAATTTTTTGTACTTACTTTGTTTATATTGTGTTTCTAGGTCTCAATTGTCTTTATATATCAAAAGGAGAGAAGTTCGAGAGAAATCGGGGCAGAAAGTGAAAGAAATAGAGAATGTTTTATAGGTAAGTGCATATGTGAGTAAGATATATGATCGTGTAAAGGGTTGTGCATGTCACTGTGAACATATAAAACTTTAAAGGCATTGGTTTGTCCGCGTAAAGATACACACTCATGTAAGTAATGTACACGTTTGTGTCCTATGCCGTGTAAGCTCCTATAAATATGTAAATCCATGATTTTGAAGTGTTTTTGAGGTATATGGTCACTTACACGACTGTATGACGAACTATGTATATTCCAAAAACCTTAATTTTGCATTATAAAAGGCAATCATAAAGAGGAGACATGAGAAGAAGTTAGAGGCAAGGTTAGAGTTTAGGATGCAATTTTGAACTTAGGAAGAAGGAGAACATGAAGATTACTGTAGAGATCCGGTAGAGAACAACTTTCCATCAAATTTTTTAGGGTATGACGAACCATGTGTATTCCAAAAACCTTAATTTTGCACTATAAAAAGCAATCATAAAGAGGAGACATAAGAAGAAGTTAGAGGCAAGGTTAGAGTTTAGGATGCAATTTTGAACTTAGGACGAAGGACAACATGAAGATTACTCCAGAGATCCAATAGAGAACAACTTCCAATCAAATTTTTTAGGGGAACTCATAAGAGAAAAGGGAATATATATTATGGTTTTTTTCTTTTTAATTATTCTTTTGAACTTAGATTTTTTTTAATATTTTAAACTAAATTTATTTAGTGCCTAGGTATGATGAACCCAAAGTTAGGATGGACCTTGTAATTTGATTCTTTATCTAATGTAATTTAAATGATAGATTCATTGCAATTTAACTATGTGTTTTAAGTCTTAAATTAATATGTTTGATATATTAGTTCAATGTATAATTTCATATAATTAAGATTGAGAAATCCTTTTGTATGAATAGATCCACCACAATTGGAAGAAGTTGCATGCAAACCTAAAGATAGGTTGATATAAATCCTTTATATTATAGTTAAATCTAATAGTGAAATTCACGAATTGAGTAATGCAACTTTAGGGGGTTTAACTAAAAAGAAATTTTAGTTAATCAACTAAGGATTAGTTGTTAATAATTATAATAAAAATATTAACATAAGATATGAATTTTTAAGGTCCAATGATCAATAATTGAATTGTATGATAAAAGGGTAATACTTAAGAAAATTTAGGGGGATTCATTACTTACGTACTAGTTATTTGATATTGATTAATCTTAGTGTTATATATGTTCTGGTTTATTATTATGATGAATTTCAGGTTAGTTTTAGTCAAATCATCATCCTATTTTTCAGTTAAATAATAGAAAAGAGGTTATTACTATTACTTGTAGTCCCTATAGGATCGACTCTTGATATTCAATGACACTATTCTATATTCCTATGAGATTTATAGATTAGAGATCAGTGATCATACCAATATTACACTTGAATATTGTCCATAACATGTTTAAGTTATCTTACAAGTTATATAGGGAAACCTTTATGTATGGTTGAATTCACTGCTACAATAAAAAAATTGTTTTTGCTAAGATATATGCCCAAGCTGACTTTAACCAAAATCTCCCAAATATAATCCCCATAATGATATTGCATGTTCAAGAAGAATTGGTGGAGGATTTAGTTTAAGTCTCTTATTATTGTAAACACCCTTCCCTCAAACAATAAAGGAAGGAGTAGAGAAAAATAGGTACAATGTTTATCAAAGGGAGATTACTTTGAGCTAATAGGAATGGAAACCTCAAATCCCAATATATCATAAAAGGATACGAACAATAAATCAATCAATTATTTTGCATCTTTAAATGTGATAAGATAAAGAGCTAAGGAGTGTAAAGAAATGGAATCAAATAATGATACAAACCATGAGGCATATGCTTGACACGGATAAAAGGAAAACATTTGACTTGAAACCAAGCAAGAATGATTATCTCTAAACCCTTATCTAATGGAATATCTATGCATAAAGAAGCTAATAGAGACAACAAACTTGGAACTTCAAATACAAACATGGATGAGGGAAAATGTGAAGTTTTAAATCCAAATTCATTTACCTAACTCTAGAAAGGAGATCAGTTAGGAAGGCTAGCGCTAGGAGAACCTTAGAACCCTTAAGTCTTTCCTAATGTCAGTTTTAGTTTTGAATATAAGAGGTATCAACAACCCCAAAAAGCAACATGTACTTTCAAATTATATCTTTTTAATAAAATCAATGATGATTGTCATTTTGGAAACTAAACAAAAGGAAAGACAATTGAATAAGTTATGGTTTATTAAGAGCAATTGGAAAATAATTTCTAATAATTGTACACATTAATGGTAGGATTGTAGCTACTTATAATTTAGATAATCTTGAGGTCTTAGGCTATATTATTAGTGAATATATTATTCACTTATATACGAAAATAAATATGAGCAACTTGTAGAATATGTTTCTCCTTTGTGCATGTTATGAATTTGGCATTTCGAGGATCTACTTTATAAAAAGATCTTGAGAGTAGAAACTCAAACATGAGTATTCCTTAGATAATACTTAGTGATCTCAATATCATTTTTATGCATTAAAAGATGAAGGAGAAATGTGCATAAAAATCCATGTAATGAATTTAGAGCTTACATTTATAATACAGGAGTCATAGACCTTACCTATAAGACAAACCACTTTACTTAGAGCTATAATTAACAAGGTAAATGGTTTATGAGGAAGAAACTTGATAGAGCTCCGGTTAGTCAGACTTTAATAGATGGAATTCCTAGGTAGCGTTGTTTTGACAATAACCTCATTTTTGACCACACTCCAATCCATAACTTGTGTAACACCCCACTACCATAGATTATATATCAGAATACCTTGTGGACATTCTCATACATAACCTATAATAATGGCATGTTAGACCAAACATGTATCCAACTTAATCATAGCATCATCTACTATACATAAAAGTCACCAAATTTTAAAAGCAAACTGCATTCCTTATTTCATTTCATGAAAACCAAACTTACATTGTAGCTTTACAAACCATCTGAATATATACAGTATTAAAACTAAGTACATTACATGAGGAATTTTACAAAAACTTCTATCTAATCCTTTAGTCTCAGCTAACTGACCTTTGAGTCATTTCCTCACAAAAGTACAAGAATTAATCTTCTTGTAGTGTCTCCCTTTCACTAGTGTCCTCTCTCAGACTTGAAAAATCAATGTTTCAATTTTGATGAGTTTTGCGAACTCAGTGATGTAACCATCCTCGATGGTTCACCTAATTCATACCACATAACATATCATATATCAGATAATTTCACATCTTTTCATTTAGCAAATTGCACCACATATCATTTACTTCACATACCCATTTTCATGCAAATATATGTCCACATTATAATTCAATCAGTCAAACACACTTAATAAATGTATATGCAATATTCATGTGACCCACTTTCAATTATTACGTTATTGTGACTGAGTGCCTAAACTATCCCGTATCCATTATGGATACTGGGCTCATTGATACTGTCCCTTACCCATTGCAGATGCAGGGCTCATTGTACATATCAAGCCTTTGGCTCTATACCATATTCCAAAGGTTTAAGCTCATATTCAGTGGCTACTCATGTCACAACTATCATTATCTGATCATGCATTCGTGTATGAAATGCATCACATTCATATTCAATCATTCATTATTTCAAACATTCCTATTTGCAATCCCATTCAAACATATTTATAGTCCCATTTCCATTTATCATCAGACCTTAGTCCGGCATTCAACAAACATGTTGAGAAACATTTATTTCACCAAATTCATATTGAAGGAACACTTCAATATCACATTCATAAATCAGAATCTTTGAACCTTCATGTCTGGAATTAGTACAAACAATCCACATTCAGAACATAATATATAATAGACAATATTAAGTGAGACCGTCTAGTTTACTCACCGTACGCTCCAGATCGCTATTGCCTTGAAGTCCTGGCAATGTCTGGATGGTGGAGCCCAATGTGATCCTCTATATCATACAATACATACACATATCACTATTTTGCACAATGATACACGTACTCATTTATGCACATATATGAATATAGAATATATACAATGCGTGTTCATGACAACCTTGGATACCTTATCATTATTCATGTCATAATATTCATTCAAATGTCAATACTCAATTGATCAATATAGATTTGTTTAAAACATATTTTCGAGTCCACTTTGCATGATTATTCTTATAAGGAAAGTGTAGTAATTTGATAACACTCCCTTATAGAACATTGTTCTCCCATTTCTTAAGTTTCTAATGATACGAAGATCATACAATTTGATTTAGTATTCCAGAAGTTATACTTAATATACTACAGACTGGGTACATTTGAAATTTTGGCTAGTGCAAGATCATGCACTCAAAGTTGTACAACTCATATATCTCAATTAAAATATTCAAAAATTACATTCTTTATACCAATGGAAAGATAAGAGAATAAGCTACAACTTTTGTGAAGACAACTTTGTTTAATTCAGCCTACATCAATACAGTTTATTCAATAACAACAAGACATGATTTCTATGGGTAGTGCTACAACCTAAGACAAAACTCAATTTCAAGCTAAATTTCAAGACCCTTAAGGTCAGAATTCATATTCAATTTCTTCTTAAACATTGTATTCAAATGTCTCTAGGTAAATTTAAATCAACAATCATCTAATTTGGAAATATACATATCAAAATATAGCCATAATACTAAAGCATGATCAGTGAAATCATTCCAGTTAACAATATTCCAGCACACTCACCATTTTCATCCTAAATTTATCACTCAATCTTTTCCAAATGGATTCAGATGTTCAAAAATTCTAGTGGAGATGAAAAACAATGTGTTATGAGTCTATTGGTTCAAGTCTCATTTCTTTTGCATGTCAGGAGAAGAAGTTATAACAAAAAGAACAAAGAATGTTCAGAGAAAACACTACAGCTAACATATCCCAGTAATTCGTCTTTACCAATATCACATGCATTTCAGTCCAATTCAAACATTATTCTTATACTAATAAACATACCATAAAGATCAAGTTTGCTACTTACTTTTTAAGCTTCTAATTTCAGCTCATAACTTCAGATTATCGAAGCCTCCATTCATGCAGGATTCATCCCAAAGTTAAGGTGAAAATAGGTTGATTTTTGGACAGCAATATGAAGGCCACGTTGAACTGGTTTTTTAGCTATTTTGTAAGAAATTAAAATCTATATTTTCTGTAGTAATTTAAGCTAGAGTTTAACCAAAATTCAAATAGAAGATGGATGCAATTTTGTTGGAGAAGGTGAAGAACAAAAGAGAAAACTGCAGAACTATCCTTACTATAACTTTCTTTGCTAGATGTTAGGTGTTGCAATTTGGACAAGGCATTTGTCTTAAGGCATGTATGCCATGTATTATCCTAATATGCTTCCATTTGTCCACACTTTATGTTGCCATATGTCACCAATTAATCAGTTCATATGTCACCTAATTATTGGTCCATTTGTCTCTTATTTCTACATTTTTTCTAGTCCAAAATACCCAAAATTTTCAAAATGTCCAAAATATCACCAAAATTGCTAAATCAATTTTAATACACACCAATTTACTTTTCAAGACAAATAATCCCCAATTCACATTTTAATCGCATTAAAATAACTTATACCTACAAAATGTCAGTGAATGCATGTACAATCATTTAAATGTGTTCAAAAATCAATATTATCGTGTATGTGTATGCCATATTATGCATAAGCATAAAAGACCCTTTCTAATTTCTCATTAATCTCTTATAAACATTATTTTAGCCTTAACATGGTTAATAGGATGTTACAACTCTCCCCTCCTAAAAGAAATTTCGTCCTTCAAATTTTTACGTGATGGTTCAAACAGGTGGGAATATTATTTCCTTATACGATCCTCCGTTTTCCAGGTTGCTTCCTCCGTTGAGTGATTTCTCCAAAGGACTTTCACTAATGGAATTACTCTATTTCTTAGATGCTTTATCTTATAACCCGCTATCTTGATCGGCTCCTCTACATAACTTAGATTATTAGTAACCTCAACCTCTTGATCCAGTAACACATGTGTTGGATCATATCTGTATCTTCTTAACATGCTCACATGAAGTACATTATGCAACTAAGACATTTTATTAGGCAAACTTGTATGTCAAAGGTCCTATCATCTCAATGATCTTATAAGGAACAATGTACCTAAGGCTTAACTTGCCTTTTTTACTAAACCTCAACACACCTTGCCAAGATGACACTCTTAGAAACACTCTATCTCCTATACTGTATTTCATATCTTGTCGATCCTGATCCATATAGCTCTTCTATCTATTCTGAGCCACTTTTATTCGACTCTTAATCAGTTCCACCTTATCCATAGTGTCTTATATCAATTATGGACCTTCAATCATTCTCAAGCCCTCTTCATCCTAATATAGAGGTGATCGATACTTTCTGTCATACAATACCTTATATAGTGCCATTCTGATACTACTGTGATAATGATTGTTATAAGAAAATTCAATCAATGTTATATATTAATCCAATACTCCTTGAAACTCCAATACACATGTTCTAAGCATATCTTCAACCATCTTGATTGTCCTCTAACTCTGTCTATCTGTTTGAGGATGAAATGCAATACTAAAGTTTAACTTTGTACCCATAGCTAACTGCAAACTCTTCCAAAATCTTGAAGTGAATCTGGGATCCCTATTTGATACAATGGACACCAGAACCCCATGCAATCTAGCCACCTCATTCACATACTTTCGAGTTAATTGGTCTAGTGAGTTATTCTCTCTCACTAGTATGAAATGGGCCGACTTAGTCAATGGTCCCCTACAACCCATATAGCATCATTCTGGCACGGAGTCTTAGGCAATCTCATTATGAAATCTATAATGATTCATTCCCATTTCTACTCTAGAATAGGCAAAGAATGTAACTCTCCAAATGGAGCCTGATGCTTAACCTTAACCTGCTGGCATGTTATACATTTAGAAACAAACTCCATTACTTGCTTCTTCATTCTAGACCACCAGAAATATTGTTTTTGTGTCTTGTATATCTTGGTGGTACTAGGATGCATAGCATAAGCGACCATATGAGCTTCCTCTAAGATTTCCTTCCTCAGATCATCCACACACATAGCCTCTGTTTTAACCATAATGTTTCATCTCTCAATTCAAATTCAGAATACATATTCATCTTAACTTTCTCAATCAGTTTCACCATTTTAAGATCTTTGCTCTGTGTTTTTCTGATTTTATCATGCAACATTAGTCTCAAATTTAGTGTGGCTATCAAAGTTTCATTATGCACTAGATTCAACTCCCCAATCAAAGCTCTCAAATGAATCAAACTCGTTAACCTTGATAATTGAATATGAGCTACACTAGTATTCAACGTTCAACTCAATGCATCAGCCACCACATTGGCTTTACCTGGATGATACTCAATTATGCAATCATAGTCTTTTAACAACTTTACCCATCTCCTCTATCTCATGTTTAATTCTTTCTGACTTAACAGATATCTCAAACTCTTATGATCAGTGTATATATAGAATATCACTCCATATAAGTAATATCTCCATATCTTGATAGCAAACGCAACTGTAGCAAGCTTTAAATCATGTACTAGATAGTTAATCTCGTGAGACCTTAGTTGTCTCGATGTATAGGCTATCACTTTGCCATCCTACATCAACACAGATCCTAATCCTTGGTGCAAAGCATCACTGTATACTACATATCCTCCAATTCCTGATGGTATAGCTAATACCGGTGCAATAGTCAACCAATGTTTCAACTCCTTAAAACTCTTCTGACAGTCATCATTCCATCTGAATGTCACATTCTTTCTCAGAAGTTTTGTTAGAGGGGTTGAGATCAATAAGAATCCCTTGAGAAACCTCCGGTAATATCCAGCCAATCCTAGGAAGTTTTAGATTTCTGATACATTTCTTGGAGCTTCTCGATTCATCATTACCTCTATCTTCTTTAGATCTATTTGTATGCCTTGTCTATATACTATATGACCTATAAATACTACTTGATTTAGCCAAAATTCACACTTACTGAATTTGACATATAGTTGTTTCTCCCTCATAATTTGTAAGATCACTCTTAGATGTTCCTCATGTTCTTCTCTACTCTTTGAATACACTAGGATGTCATCGATGAACACAATCGCAAATTGATTTAAGTAAGGCTGAAACACCTTATTCATCAAAGCCATAAATGCAGCTGGGGCATTAGTTAATCCAAACGACATTACTAAGAACTCGAAATGTCCATACCTGCTCCTGAATGCACTTTTCGATACATTAGCCTCTGCTATCTTCAACTGATAGTAACCAGATCTCAAATCCAACTTGGTGAACACTTGAGCTCCCTAGAATTGATCAAATAAGTCATCAATTCTGGGCAACGAGTATTTTTTCTTCATTGTGACCAGATTTAATTGCCTATAATCGATGTATAACCTCAAAGTGCCATATTTCTTCTACACAAATAAATCTGGAGCTCCCCAAGGTGAAACATTGGATCTAATAAAACCTTTTTCTAGCAACTCTTATAGCTGAGCCTTCAACTCCTTTAGTTCCATAGGTGTCATCCTATATGGAGGAATAGATATAGGAGCAGCACCTAGAACCAGATTAATTATGAACTTTGTTTCCCAATCTAGAGGTAAACCAGACAACTCAGCGAGAAATACATCCAGGAATTCCCTAACAACAGGAATGTCCTGTACATTTTGCTCAGCTTGTGTATCAATAATGTGTGTCAGATAAGCCTCACATCCACCTTGCATCAACCTCAAAGCACTCATAAATGAGATCAACCTGACTGGCACTACTCGACTAATTCCTCTGAAAACTGCTCTTGGCTTATTAGGAGATTTTAATACCACCTCTTTAGTATAGTAGTTTATGACAACCCTATGAGCAGCGAGGTCAATCCATGCCTAAGATGTCATCTATCTCCCTTAACTATAATATAATCAAGTCTGCCTCTAAATCTATATGTTCAATTCTAATCAAACACCTCTTGCAGGCTTCTCTAATAACTATGGTACTACTTATCGGTGTACTCACCTCTCATCCACGTTTCAATTGCTCTTTATCACAATACAACTTAAATGCTAGATACGATGCAATAAATGAATACATAGATCTAGGATCTAGCAATGCAAATACTTCATAATCAAAGATAAGCAATGCACCTGCAATGACATCCAAAGAATCTTGAGTCTCCTGTTTGGTCATAGCATAAACATTGGCTTGAGACTGTGGTAGGTTGCTCCAAACCTTAGCTCTAACAGAAAGACTTCCAGAACTCACTCTGTCTCTACCTAAGCCTTAGCCTCTTTGCCCAACCCCACTAGCTCGACTCTGCTGAATAGTAGTCTCACTCACTGATCCCCCTCTTATATTGGATTGGGCTCCAATGATAGCAGGACAATCCTTAACCTGATGGTCAAAGGAGTCGCATCTAAGGCAAGCTCCAAATAATCTCCAGCACTTACCACTATGTTTCTTACCACAGTGCTGACAATTGGGTATCTGACCTAACACTGCACCTTTTCCACTGCCAGACTGTATGAAATTACCCCTTTTCCTGAACCCCAACTATCTTTATCCATCCGGTGGTTGAAAAGATTTATTTTAACGCTTATTAAACTTTCTGCCATAACCACTTTGAACTTCACTAGTCCTTTTCATTTTAGACTCTTGCCTGTGTTCACCTTGATCATCTCTCAACAATTGTTCTATTTAGATTGAGGCTGCTCTAAGCTCAGGAAAACTACTCAGGTTGGTGATTGTTATGTCCAAATTTTCATATTCAATTCGTCTTCAAATCTCTTGTACTTGTCTTCCTCAGTAGGAATCAAGGCAGAAGCATACCCCATTAGCTCATTAAATCTGATCTCATAATCTACCACTAACATTATACCCTGTTTCAGATCCAAAAATTCCTTCATCTTTCTGTCTAGGTAGATCTTGGGCATATAGTTCTCCCTAAAGGCCCTTAAAAAGTCTCCCCAGTTTAGATTGCAAGGCCTAGTGGCACTGCCTGGAATAGTCTTCCACCATTGATAAATTGGGCCTTACAGTAAGGAAACTGCATAGTCGAACTTTTCACCCGACTCACAGTCCATCTGATCAAACACTCACTCAGTCCTCTTTGACCATCCCTCGGCCTCTGCAGGGTCTGTACTTCCATAAAAGTCCACAACCCTTTGCTTCCGTAGCCTATTGTACCTCCTCTACCTTTTCTCGGGAACTCTTAGAGGCATTACCTTAGGTCGAGGTATGAAAGACTCTCTACTGGCTCTTGCTGATCCTAAGTTAGCTGAGTGTCCTTCCTGATCACCTACGTCAGATGACCTATCATAAACAATAATCCCAATTACCATCCAGATTTCTCACTATATTTCATGTTTAACATTCCTATGTGTCCCTATGAATGCCAACCATGCTCTGATACCAAAAATGTAACACCCCACTACCATAGATTACATACTGGAACACCCTGTGAATATTCCAGCACATAACCTATAATAAAGGCATGCTAGAGCAAACATGTATCCAACTTAATCATGGCATCATCTACTATACATAAAAGTCACCAAATTTTAAAACCAAACTGCATTCCTCATTTCATTTCATAAAAACCAAACTTACATTGTAGCTTTACAAACCATCCGAATATATACAGTATTAAAACTAAGTACATTATATGAGGAATTTTACAAAAACTTCTATCTAATCCTTCAGTCTCAGCTGACTGATCTTTGAGCCATTTCCTCACAAAAGTACAAGAATTAATCTTCTTGTAGCATCTCCCTTTCACCAGTGTCCTCTCTTGGACCTGAAAAATTAGCGTTACAATTTTAATGAGTTTTACGAACTCAGTAATGTAACCATCCCCGGTGGTTCACCCAATTCATACCACATAACAAATCATATATTAGATAATTTCACGTCTTTTCATTTAGCAAATGACACTACATATCATTTACTTCACATGCCCATTTTCATACAAATACATGTCCACATTATAATTCAATCAATCAAACACACTCAACAAGTGTATATGCAATGCTCATATGATCCACTTTCAATTATTATGTTGTTGTGAATGAGTGCCTAAATTAGCTTGGGCTCATTGATACTGTCCCTTACCCGTTGCAGATACAAGGCTCATTATACATATCGAGCCTTTGGCTCTATACCACATTCTGAAGCTTTAAGCTCATATTCGGTGACTACTCATGTCACAACTATCATTATCTGATCATGCATTTGTATACGAAATGCATCACATTCATATTTAATCATCCATTGTTTCAAACATTCCTATTTGCAATCCCATTTAAACACATTTATAGTCCCATTTTCATTTATCATAAGACCTTAGTACGGTGTTCAACAAACATGTTGAGAATCATTTATTTCACCAAATTCACATTCAAGAAACACTTCAATATCACATTCATAAATCAAAATCTTTGGACCTTCATATCCAGAATCAGTACAAACAATCCTTCAAAACATATTATATAATAGACAATATTAAGTGAGACCATCTAGGTTACTCACCGTACACACCATATAGCTATTGCTTTGAAGTCTCGGCAATGTCTGGATGGTGGCGCTCAATGTGCTCCTCTATATCATACAATACATACACATATCACTATTTTGCATAATGATACATGTACTCATTTATGCACATATTTGTATATAGAATACGTATAATGCATGCTCATCACAATCCTGGGTTCCTTATCATTATTCATGTCACAATATTCATTCATATATCAATACTCAATTGATCAATCCAGATTTGTCTAAAAACATACTTTTGGGTCCACTTTGCATGATTATTCTCATAAGGTAAGTGTAGTAATTTGATAACATTTCCTTCTAGAATTTTTTTTCCTATGTCTTAAGTTTCTAATGATACTAATATCATACAATTTGATTTAGTATTCCAAAAGTTATACTCAATATACTACAGACTGAGTACATTTGAAATTTTGGTTAGTGTATGATCATACACTCAAAGTTGTACAACTTATATCTCTCAATTTCAATATCCAAAAATTACAAACTTTATACCAATTGCAAGATAAGAGAATAAGCTACATTTTTTATGAAGACAACTTTATCTGATTCAACCAATATCAATATAGTTTATTCGACAACTATAGAATATGATTTCTATCATGCGTAGTGCTATAGCCTAAGCCAAAACTTAATTTCAAGCTAAATTTCAAGACCCTTAAAGATAGAATTCAAATTCATTTTTTGTCTTAAAAAGTGTATCCAAATGTCTCTAGATCAATGTAAATGAAGAATCATCTCATTTGGAAATCTACAAATCAAAATATAGACAAAATACCAAAGCATGATCAGTGAAATCATTCTAGTTAACAATATTTAAACACACTCGCCATTGTCATCCGAAATTTATCACTCAATATTTTCTGAATGGATTCAGATGTTCACAAATTCTGGTGGAGATGAAGAACAATGTGTTATCAGTCTATTGGTTTAAGTCTCATGTCATTTGGATGTCAGGAGAAGAAGTTATAAGCAAAAAAACAAAGGATGTTTAGAGAAAACACTGTAGCTAACATATCCCAGTAATTCTTCTTCACCAATATCACATGCATTTTAGTCCAATTCAAACATTATTATTATACTAATAAACATACCATAAAGATCAAGTTTTTTACCTAATTTTTAAGATTCCAATTTCAGCTCACAACTTCAGATTATCGAAGCCTCCATTCATGCATGTTTTGATCACAAACTCAAGGTGAAAATAGGTTAATTTTTAGAAAGCAATATGAAGGCCACGTTGAATTGGTTTTTTTGACTATTTTGTGAGGAATTAAAATCTGACTTTTCTATAGTAATTTGAGCTAGATTTTATTCACAATTCAAAGAGAACATGGATGCAATTTCGGTGGAGAAGGTGAATAACAAAAGAGAAAGCTGCAGAACTATCCTTACTGTAACTTTCGTAATTTGGCCAAGGCATTTGTCTTAAGGCATGTATGACATGTATCAACCTAATATGTTGCCATTTATCCACACTTTAAGTGGTCATATGTCACCAATTAATCAGTGCATATGTCTCCTAATTATTGGTCAACTTGTCATGCAATAATTGGTCCATTTGTCCGTTCTTTCTACTTTTTTTCCTAGTCTAAAATACCCCCAAATTTCCAAAATGTCTGAAACATCACCAAAATTGCTAAATCAATTTTAATACACACTAATTTACTTTTCAAGACAAATAATCCCCAATTCATATTTTAATTGCATTAAAATCACTTATACCCAAAAAATGTCAATGAATGCATGTACAATCATTTAAATGTGTTCAAAAATCAATATTCTCGTGCATTTGTATGCCATATTATGCATAAGCATAAAATACCCTTTCTAATTTCTCATTAACCTTTTATAAACACTATTTTAGCCTTAACATGGGTAACGAGATGTTACAACTTGTTCACTAATTCAACCAAAACTTCCCCAATCATATTTATAACTTCTTAACAAAAGGCTATAAAGAGGAAGTAAAGCAGTCATGTTTTATAAGGGAGAGCGATATAAGCAATTGAAATGTTTAAAAAAGTTACAAACAGTTAGAAAAAGGCTCAAAGAACTACATTAAAGGTATATACGAAGCAAATGTCCAGACATTAAGGAGACCAAAAACAAGCTCTAATAATTCAATCTAAGTTGAATGTGGATCCACAAAAAAGAAATCAAGATAGAAGAATAAATGTTAGTTATATGCAATTATATTAAAGATTGTGATGCTTATAGTTCTCTCTTAGATAGAACTTAAGAGTACAATAAACACAAGAAGCCAAAAAAAAATCTCTTTCTTCTTCAAGCCCATCTTAGCTTGAGAAAATTTAAATAAAATCAAAGAACTTGTTAAAGAGAATGGTGATAAGGTTTAGGATCAAAAGGAGCTAAATGAAGCAATTATCAAGTATTTTTAAGACACCTTGGTCTCATCACTCGTATGCAGATCCTTAATTTAGGTGCTAAACTCATTAATTTCTAAGTCTATATCTAAAGAGCAATCTATAAAGCTCACTAAACCAATCAACTTATAAGAAATTGAAGCAATTCCTTCTAGTTTCAGCTCTAATATTCTAGATGGATATAACTCATATTTGCCTTGTTCCTAAAAAGTGAAATCCTAACTCCTTTAAGGATTGTAAGCCAATTGCATATTACAATACCTTTTATAAAATCATGTCTATAATCATTGCTACCATACTTAATAATGTTCTTGATTCAATGATTTGCAAATCTCAAGATGCTTACATAAGGGGAAGAAATATATATGACAATATTTTATTGGAACTTTAAAGGTTATTAAAGGAAGGGATTCATTAAGATTTATGCTACAAAAATTGATTTTCATATTGCTTTTAATTAAATCAATTAGAAATCCATACCACTCTCTCTAGAGGCTTTTGGTTTCCCTAAAAAATTCATCAAATAGGTTGAACAATATTCCAAAATTATTTCCTTTAGTATTTTGGTGAATGGCTCTCCAACTCAAGAATTCAAAATTGGAGAGTAGATAAGTAGGGAGACCCTTTGTCCCTTTATATATTCTTTATATATGGTGAAGTGTTGACCAGGCTCATTGATCATAATATTCTAATGGATCAGAGTTTTAAATTCCACAAAAAATATGCCAAACAAAGAATCTTTAACCTCTCTTTTGTTGATGATTTATTACTTTTTATAAAGCATATTTCAAATAAGAATACTTATGAATTTTTTTACATAATTTCAATATGTTATTAGGCTTTACCATTAATGGAGATAATAGTTATAAGATTGTTTATGTTAGAACAAATTCTCATGATAAATGGCTCTTTACTATTTATGGTTTAAAGCTAGGGAAACTTCCGTTTAAATACCTAGAAATTCCTACATTAACCAAAAGGACAACATATGATATTGTTAACCCCTATTTGATATATTATATAGAAGAGTCATTCATTAGTCCAATAAAAGCTTAACTTATGCTAGGAGGATGAAACTTATAAAATCCATCCTAAACAATCTACATGTATATTAGATCTCACGCATGGTTTTTCCTAAGAACATTATGAAACATTTGGAGACAATAATGAGGAACTTTCTATAGATTGGAGAAGTTTACAAGAAACCATATGTTAAAGTCGAATGGGAAGACATTAGAATGCTAAGAGAAAAGGGAGGCCTAGGTATTTGGTCCATACAAACAATTAATATCGTTCTGCTAGCCAAGATGATATAAATAATCTTAATGGATAAGGAGACACTTTGGGTATAATGGGTTCATTCTCATTAGTTGGAGAATCAAAAATTTTAGGAAATCAAACCAAAGTCTGGCTCTTCTTGAACCATACTATAATTGCTTAAGCTAAGGAGGAAGTTGCCAAGGGAATTAAGGTATAAAATAGGAAATGGACAAAAGCACACGACTCTAGTTTGACAATTAGAAAGATATTGGACCTTTATACCTGATTCTTAAGCATATCCATTAAAGCACATGCTAAATCCCAAAGCTAAAGTTAGTTCACTAACTTATGGCAATGGATATCATATTAAAAATAAAGGTTTCTCTATTATTTAGTACAATTGGTCTAAGCATAACCCTAATCAGCAAATAAAGTATAATATAAGATGATCAATACATGCTCTCAGACTCTTCATTAATCAATATTGCTTTTAAGTGTTTAGGAACTCAACAACCATAATTCATTGGACAAAGTTGATATAGGGTAAGAAAATTCCTCCTAAGCCATCCTTTATTATATGGCTCACCATTAGAAATAAGTTATCTACCCTTGATAGAAACAAAAGTTTTCTAAGCTTGAATTTAGTGTGCAAACTCTGCAACATTGATCTTGAATTAAGAGACCATCTATTCTTCAAATATAACTACTCTAAAGGGTTATGAACTAGAATTTAAAAGTTGAGCAACCATTACTACAATGATTATAATTGAGAGCATATACTTCTATAGACCAATGTTTTAAAATCCAGACCGAAAGTTAAATCTATAAGATAAGAAGTTTAAGGTTTAAAAGGTTCAACTAGTATTAGACAGTTATAAAACTAGCTAATGATTAAATAAACTTAAAAATGATTGAAAGAGATTGTCCCTACCTATTGAAGAATTTAAAATTTAATTGAAAAAAGATATTATTAAATGAAAATTGATTTATTTTAGTTTATAAGAAATTATTAATTTACTAAAATTGACTGATTAATTAATAAATTGATCGATTTTTAATAATATGAGTTATTAAAATAAATCAAACTGAAAAGATGAAAATCGAACTGGAAAGTCAGATGGTTTAAGGAATTTACTGTTGAAGTGGCTGAATTGTTTTAGTTTTTTAATCATTGCTATAGACTTTTAAAAGACAACATCTAGAGAATAAAGACTATAAACTATTCAAGTTAGCAATATGCTCCAAAATATATGTTATTAAAAAAAGAATTTTCAATAACAGATGTATAAATAAGCTATGTTTTTATCAAAGCAAATTCAAATAGGCAAGAGTAA
This sequence comes from Erythroxylum reticulatum, assembly GCA_025504915.1. NCBI lineage: Eukaryota > Viridiplantae > Streptophyta > Magnoliopsida > Malpighiales > Erythroxylaceae > Erythroxylum > Erythroxylum reticulatum. The sequence continues at coordinate 24,769 of JANSVA010256816.1, forward strand.
TCATCTTGAAAAACATAAATATTAGCCTAGTACTAGTAAGCATATCAAGTAGACAGAGAATAAGCTGATGTTAGCAAGATTCTACACCAATTCCATATTTTTGCTAAAAAAAAGATTTATTGAGATGATACTTTATTGAATGAAAAGAGTTGCCACTATTCCAAAAAATAGACATTTAAAGTCCAAGTAAAGTAAATATTTTGTCTCTATATGAATAATTATGCCCACAAACCACTAGTATAAGCTCCCAATCTGAATATGAGAGGAAGAGAATTGCAAATGCTCAACTCCAGACTAAGATGAAGCTGGTTATGCAAAGTTCTTCACTATTTTACAAGTTGTAATTTAATTTAAAGATGCTTAATGTAACCCCTCTAAGAGCTTGTCTCATTAATATAATTCTGAATTCCAAAAAATTATTATAAGAATTTCTTTAAAAGCTTTTTTTATTTAATTATTTTCAACTTTAAATAGAGACATCTTTTATAAAGTTCAAATAATAATCATCTATTAAAAATTTTATAGCTTACCTTGTTTAGTATAGTTGATACTCAATTAGTGAATCAAATAACTTAGATATAGTTAAGTTTTAGAAGACTTCTCAAAGTCAGATAGAAAAATTGTAGGTCCATTATATAATATTGCTATCAATACATATTGAGGATTCATTGATAAAGTTTTAAAGATACTTCAAAATCATATTAATGAAAAATTTTAATGACATTTTGAGTTAACTAATATCTCATAAACTTCAATGACAACATGTAAGATGTATGTTAGCATCGTGATATTAAGACATAAGAAGTTGTATGAAGTAGAGCTAAAAGGTAGATAGAATTGTCCTACTCAAATTTAACGTAATAAAATCATAAATATAAATTACAATTAGAGGTGTTGCTATAAAATGATAATAGCTATCATTAGAAGAAAAATGATTTGCATGACTTTTTTTTTGGCAGCCCATGATATGATAAAGATCACATATATTTCTAGTTCACGCTTATGAGTATATGATACTGAATGTGGATATGCTGGGATACAGACTTGTGCTTATGAAAATTTAGGAGAGACTTTTCTCTGACTTCTCTCTACAATTATGGGCCGGAAAACCCGAAATTCTCCGGCAACCACCAACAGCCCACAGTCTACACTTCCAGG
>JANSVA010258068.1:0-25893 GCA_025504915.1 Erythroxylum reticulatum
TCAATCCATTTTGTTCAGAACTCCAAGAGTATTGCCCCAAACATTTTCAGACTGTTCTTATTGAAACAGTACACTATACTTAAATTCCTCCCATTCACGCTCTTCCAACCGATACCCTTACTTTGATTCAATCCATATTTTTAGAATCAATACTAAATATTATCAAATTCTATGGAGGGACAGAATGTGTTAAGAAACTATTAGTTTAAGAATCACTTCATTTTCAGGTCGGATTACAAGGTTATGGCCGAAAGAATCAAACCTGATTTTGCCCTTAATCATATTGAACCTATCTCGAGACAAATTTGTATAACTATCACTAGAGATGTTGAATCAAAATGTTCTTTAGATAATCTGAAAGAGAGCTTCATGATCTATAACTTTCATGAAGACCTTGAAGACAAACTCAATCGTCTAAAGGGTCAAAAATGAACTAGATGATAGGATTAGATGAAACCAATCAAAAAGCAGACGAATTGAAAAAGTAGATGAAGCAAAGCAGATTAATTGAAAAATAGACGGAGCAAAGCAGATGAAACAAAGAAAACGAAGCAAAGCAGAAAAAACAAAGTAGATGAAGCAAAGAAGATGGACCAAAGCAGACGAATCGAAAAATAGAAAGAGCAAAGCAGACAAAGCAATAAGCAGACGAAGCAAAAGAACAAACAAAACGAAATACAGGCAAAGAAAAAGACAGACGGAGCCCCAGTCAACTTAAGACGAAGCAAAGTCAACTTAAGATGATGCAACTCTTAAGATGAAGCGGGATTAACTTAAGACGAAGCAAAGTTTTAAGACGATGCGGAGTCAATTTAAAACGAAGCAAGGTCCTAAGACGATGCAGGGTCAAGTTAAGATGAAGCAAGGTCATAAGACGATGCGGGGTCAACTTAAGACGATGTAAAGTCTTAAGACAATGTAGTGTCAACTTAGGACGAAGCAAGTCTTAAGACGATGCAACTCTTAAGACGAAGTGACGTCATCATAGACGAAGTGACATCATCACAAATGATACATCTTTATAGACGATGCATCTTTATAGAAGATGCATCTCTACAAACGATGCATCCTTACAGACGAAATGACGTCATCACAGATGATTCGTCTTTATAGACGATACATATTTATACTCCTAAGCATTTCCCTTTCTAAGGACCATAACTTTCAATCTAGAGATCAAAAAAATTACATACTATATACCGTTGGAAAGTTAGAAAAATAAACTACAACTTTCTAGATCAACTACCAATTTTTGTTTCCAAATCTTTCCTTAACACAACTTATACTACGATCATCTTTTCTACTTCATGCACTCCTCATCCTTAACTCAATATCATTCATAAAGAAATTATATTCGATGATTAATCATGAAGACCAATAACAAAACATACACATATATACATATTCTTCATCACTTACTACACAAATTCAACTTCACTTTCACCCTAATTCTTCCCATTTCACAGTCTCTCATCTACTAAAACACCAATGAAAAACATGAATCTATCCATACTTCTCATTTACTACTTCAAATCTTCTAAGAAAAATTTTGGGTCCAACAATTCTCCCCTTTAAAGAATTTCATCCTCGAAATTCTTACCTAAATGATCAGATAATTGGAGGTAATGCGGTCTTATGTTTTCCTCAGTCTCCTTAGTAACTTCTTCACTTGAATAATTTCATCCAAGTGATCATAGTCAAAAAGACTCACTCGATATTTCAATCACTTATTTAGTCATTCACTTTCTTAACGAGTTCCTCATTATGTTTCAGATTACTCAAAATTTTCACATTACGAATCTAAGACATCTTTCATCAGCATCACAAACTCATAATAATCTCGTACTAATCAATTCATATCGGATGTAACTGATCCTTTTTCCTAACCTAAGCACACTTTGGCAAGGTGATACTTTCAAAGACAATTTATCTTTCACTTAATAATTCACATCACTGCAATATGAATACGCTTAGTTCTTATGTTCATCTCACTTTACTCTATATCTTCGGTGTTGATCCACCAACTCCTTTATCTTTTTGGAATCACTTAATTTCTAATACTGATCAATTTCACTTATTAACAATCTCTCTAATCAATTCTGTCCTTCAACCAATTTTTATGCCTTGATCATCACAATATAGAAGCGAATGACTCTTTCTGTCCGCTACTCCTTATATAGTATTCTAATGAAATCACTATCCTAATGATTGTTATACTCGAAGTTGATCAAAGTTGTACATTGATCTCATATTCCTATAAACTCCTAAAAGGTAATCTTTAAGCATATCTCCAACAGTCAAGACTATTGGTAACTCACAAGTGTGATCATTAACTTCTACCTCCTTAGCCATCAAACTCTATCTCAATGTAGTCTACTAGGATGTATAGCTTAAGTTACCATTTGTACTTTTCTAACAATCTCTTTCCTCTATCATCTTTATCAATTACACATACTTTTTATCTCAATCACAATGCATCATTCTTCCTATTCAAACCCAAAATTCAAAGCTATTTTCAATCTCTTAATCAGATTCACAATTTTTTTGAATCCTCAATTTGGGCTTGGTTAATCCTTCCATGTGATACTAATCTACAATTCCATAGCAATTAGTACTTTGACATGCCCAAAATTTAACTTCACATTCAATGCTTCTTTTTGTACTAGATCTGAGAACCTCAATATCAATTTATGCTTAATGTATCAGATATAACACTAACTTTACTTGGAAATACTTATTTGTACCATCATAATCATTCAATACTTATATCCATTGTCTCAGTCTCGTATTTAATTTTCTCAATTCAATAATTTCCTCAAACTTTTATGATCTATACAGGTATATATATATACATTTTCAAGAGGTTTCTATACATATACTGTCTCCAAATTTTCAAAACAATCACTACTATAATGGCTCTGAATCAGGTATTAAATAATCAACTTGTAGGATTTTAGTTATCTCCATACTTATGAAATCACTTCATCCTACTACATTGGATTTTATCAAAATCTCTTATACAACATTAGTGCATACTATAAAATCTCCAAATCCATATGATATAATTTATATCTGTACAATTCCTCAAAATTCTCTTTACTTTCATCACTCATACGCTTTACACATTTTTCTTCACGTATTCTACTATTCTTCTCAACTTTTTGAAGGCATTTAATACAACATCAAATTTTTGCTTGGATCACTTTAATCTTCAATATCATAGTGCTGTCAGGGCAATTGATAACTCAAACAATTATTATCACATTCCATGTGCCCCTATGCCCCTAATTAGTTCTCAAAATTCCTTAAATAACTACTTCCTCGATGAGGTAACATTATCTCGCGTTAATTTCAATTTCCCAATTGACTTACCTTTCTTAAATGATCTTCTCCACTCTTTAGATTTCCTCATATTTCATATTGGCTTATTCTAATGTTTGCTCATTCATACTAGTTTCTCCTCACATTTCAATTTATTTGCAACTTAACTTCCTGCTTTGGTAACACATTCATCAAAATCTAATTTGTATCTCCTTTGCATATTCTCATAGGATATAATGTGAATCTAAGTTCTCCTTACATTATCAATAGTGTTATCTCAATTTCCTAAAATCCACTCAGGTAATTGGATACATTTCATCAAGTAAAAATACATACATTCTCAGTAGCATACTTTACCTCTTATGCTTGAGTCTTCACTAAGGATATGATTCCAATATTCACTTCTAATTCATTACATATTCATCTCTAATTGGTTCTTTCTTTGATCATCCTTAACATAAACTATCTGATCTGCTTAACCTAATTCAATGAAAATTCTTCTTCGAAAGAAGATTTCTTACTACTATCAGCCATACAATTCATGAAATCTTTTTCAATCAACTATATTCATCATTGTTGTTTCAACCATTCTCAATATCTCAAAATAATCAATTTCAACTGTTCATTACATTTCAATAATTTCAATCTCTATCACACTTTACTTGATCTAATATCCTTTATAATAAAACTCAATGAAATAAGAGGCATATTCGTTTACTCTTATATTTTGGTATGCACCATCAAAATCATTACATTATACATATAAAAATAATTTTGGCAAGTCACCAATTTATACCTATGGAAATGATATGTCAATCATAATTGATTCTGAACAATTCTGAATATTCTACAACTGTTCAAACATACTCCTCCATCGTAGTTACCTTTTCAACATAATCACCTATACCATAATTCCATCTCGTTACTCTGGTTCATCTCATAGTCTTTAACTATAGGGATCATAAATTATCTCCTATACCATATCCAAATATAAATCTCATATGTACTCAATCATATTATTCTCCAATTTACCCACATTATCAAATATGTACTCATAACAATTGGTCGACACAACCTTTAGAACTTCTACATATATCACTATCACTTGTTTCACTTTCCATACGTACACTCTTAATCAAGTTAGAATTATAGACACATAGCTATCTTGAAATTCGAATATCAAATTCACTAACACAATCCTATATCGGATCATAAATTCCGAGTTCAATCTTTCAATTCCACCTTGTTTGTACACCTTAAATCTTGTCGTTTTAACCCTATCTCTATTTCTTCCTCAGTTGATTCATGAAAACCATTTCACATCCTTATCAATTCAAGTACATATCCACACGAAATTTTGTTACTTTATTCGTTGTTACAACCAAAAATACTGAATCTACGTCTAACATATCGGACTATGCAATATTTCTTGTTTTTAATACCCACAAACTTTCCTCATCTTACACTTTAACCAAAAACCATTCTTCTCATCATTTCTACTAGTCCAAACTTTTAACGGAAATTCATACATGCAACTCATACGGTTGCAATTACTGCGATTCTATACTCATCAGTACCCTTCTCTAATGGTGAGGAATCAGATGCAACAGATCCTTGCAAAACTCCTCACATTCTTTTACGAGGTGGCATTTTACTCCTTCGTTAAGACACCATCTTTCAGCTTACTTTCATTTTAATCTTATTTCCTACATGTATGCATGATATGCATGTCACTTAATGCAACACATCAATTCACAACACCACAATTAATCACATAGCCTACCAATTCATAACACTACACATTCTGAGCCTAGGAAAATCCTAGTCGCTCTGATTCCAATATTGTTGGACCCCGTTTTCAAAGACCAACAATTCGGACGCATAACAAAGCCCATCGTCCCATAAGGTGGTGTTCCCACAGCAATCGAACATCAAACAACCAAAATTTAAGTGTTCACAAGAAAAACTCATTCATATTTCATTAATGAATTTAGCATAAAGTTTATACAAGCTCATTCAAATTACAAAAATACAAAAGTTACACATGATACAATTGAATGTTTATGCTTAATATGAATCTAAATTACAAAATTTATGAATTTACTTAATTACAAAAGTCTCTATCTATCTTGGGGTCCTGATGTCTTGCAAGGATCGCTGATCTTCTCTTTCTGCACCTGAGGAGGGAATCATGGCTTGAGCTACACAACTCAGTGGCTAATATATTTATAGCCATTGGCAATGAGCCACACAATCAAACATATATATATGTACATTCATATATCCATACACTTCTTATCTTAATCTAGAAATGACAGTTTGGCATTTACAATTTCAATTCACATTTCATAATTCAATACATCATCACATAGGACATATTGGGTGTAATTTAACATCGAAGCATAACATTCAAATTGCATTATATCCTGACATATCAAAATGCATCATATTTGACAGTTCAATTATGCAATGCACAAACAATTGGCTCGAGGGTTCCGTGGAAAGAAATAAAGAAACCGAAGTTTACTCCGTGAACTAAACGAATCCACTTTTTAGATTTTGTGTGCCACAAGCGGGTAGCCAAGATAAGGCTTTACGTCGACGTGCACGTAACTACGAAACGATTCTTCTCTCGCCTAAACAAAAGCACATAATCATGCTCAAATCATGTTATGAAATGCTTTCATGCTTTTCATGCTTTTTCCTTTCTTTTCATTTATACAAAATGCCATCACATGTTTAAATGGCAAAACTTCATCCAAAATTTGTTTTCTCATGCTTCTTATGCTTTCTCATCTTTTCATTCATACAAAATGCCATTCATCTTTCATGGCATGATATGATAATGAAGCTTCATACATTTTCAACAATTACATTCATTCAATTTAAGCAATTTAGCATGTAATCACATAAGTAGGGAATTTACCCAGCACACAAAAATTATAAACATATTACCCACCTCATTTGCTTGCAAAAATCTAAGTCAAAGTTGTCTTTCCCCTTTCTCTTAGGTAGGATTCTCTTGGTTCCCTAAAACAAATCAAGTCTCATTCAATAGGAATCCAATAGAAAATCCCACAATGCAAAATCACTCAAATTTACCTTCATTTTTTGCCAAATGAAGGGATCTTTAGCTCAAAAGGAAGATATTTTCTTCCTCTACCTTTTTCCTTCCTTGAACGGCTCCAAAATCTCTCTTGAGGACTAAGGAAAATTAAACCCTAGCTTATTTCTCTTATTTCTCTCTTTCTCTTCTTCTCTTCGGATTTCTCTTTCTTTCTCTTTCTTCTCATCCACGAATTAGGTTCTTCTAGAATGCATGACAATCTTCTCCCCTTTTATACCCTTAACGATTGCACAATGTCCATTTCACCCTTCCTTATATGTCTTATGTCTCTTTTATGCTTAAGTGTCTTGCCAGCAATATCCTTGAACATTCTGACATAACTCTTTCTTCTAGAAAGAAATGTTCTCCCTTGTCTTAAGTTTCTAAGGACACCAAAATCAATCCATTTGATTTAGAACTCTAAGAGTATTACCCCAACCATTTTTGGACTGTTCTTACATTGAATCAGTACACTACACTTAAATTCCTCTCATTCATACTCTTCCAATCGATACCCTTACCTCGATTGAATCCATCTTTATCATATCAATACTAATTGCTATCAAATTCTATGGAGGGATAAAATGTGTTAAGAAACTATTGGTTTTAGAATCACTTCATTTTTAGGTCGGATTACAAGGTTATGGACGAAAGAATTAAACATGATTTTGCCCTCACTCATATTGAACCTATCTCAGGACAAATTTGTATAACTATCACTAGACATGTCAAATCAAAGTGTTCTTTAGATTATCTGAAAGAGGGTTTCAAGATCTACAACTTTCATGAAGACCTTGAAGACAAATTCCATCGTCTGAAGGGTCAAAAATGGACCAGATGATAGGACTAAACGAAACCAATCAAAAGCAAACGAAACAAAGGGCAGACGAAGCAATACAAACGAAGCAAAGTAGACAAAACAATGCAGACGAATGCAATAAGTAGACGAATCAATAAGCAGATGAATGACAATAAGCAGACAAAACAAAAGACAGATGAAGCGAAAGACAGATGAAATAAGAAGCAGAAGAAGCGAAAGACAAACAAAGTAAGAAGCAGACAAAGCAAAAGACAAACAAAGCACAAAGGCAGACGAAGCAAAAGAATAGACAAAGAGAAAAGCAAATGAAGCAAAAGAATAGATGAAGCAGAAAGCAGAAGAAGCAAAAGGTAGACAAAACAAAGGAACAAACGAAACGAAAGACAGACAAAGCAAAAAGGTAGACGAATGGCAAAGTAGACGAATGCCATAAGCAGACAAAACAAAATTCTTAAGACGAAATGAAATACAGACGAAGCAAAAAATAGACAGGACCTGAGTCAACTTAAGATGAAGCAAAGTTAACTTAAGATGATGGAACTCTTAAGACGAAGTGGGTCTTAAGACGAAGTTACATTATCACAGACGATACATCATCACAGACGATACATCTTGACAGCCGATGAATCTTTACAGACGATGTATCCTTAAGACGAAATGATGTCATCACAGTCAATGTGATGATATCACAGACTATTCATCTTTACAGACAATACATCCTTACAGACGATACATCTATACAGATGATGCATCCTTACAGACGAAATGATGTCATCACAAACGATATGATGTCATCACAGACGATTCGTTTTTATAGATGATACATCTCTATACTCCTAAGCTTTTCCTTTTCTAAGGACCATAACTTTCAATCCAGAGGTCCAAAAATTACATACTATATACTGTTGGAAAGCTAAAAAAATAAGCTACAGCTTTCCAAATCAACTACCAATTTTTGTTTCCAAATATTTGCTTAACACAACTCATACGAAGATCATCTTTTCTACTTCATTTACTCCTCATCCTAAACTCAATATCATCCATAAAGAAATTATAGTTCACGATTAATCACGAACACCAATAACAGAACATACACACACACACACACACACATATATATATATTCTTCATCACTTACCACACAATTCAACTTCACTTTCACCCTAATTCTTCCCATTTCATAGTCTCTCGTCTCCAAAACACCAAAGCAAAACAGGAATCTATCCACACTTCTCATTTACTATTCAAATCTTCTAAGAAAAATTTCAGGGTCCAACATAACCAATTTGGATCTTAAATTACACTAATTGGATGTAAAAATGTTTTTATAAATGAAGAAATAGAAAAAGAAATCTATATGAAATAACTTGTAGGTTGCATTGAAATAGGTCAAGAACATAAAGTGATTAGGTTGTTAAAATTGATTTATGGTATGAATCAGTTCTTAAGGCAATGGTGGTAATTTTTATAGCATAATCACTTTATATGATTTTCATATGCTTAATGAAGACCATTGTATATATATTAGGAGATCCAAAGACAAATTTGTGAATTTATATTTAAATATGGATGACATTTTGATTACTTATAATGACTGTGAATTTTTCAAGTAAACCAAATATTGGTTATCAGTTGAATTTGAGATTAAAGATATGGACGAAGTTGCATATATCATTGGAGTTAAGATTTCAAGATATTGTTTAAAAAGATTATTTTCACTTTCTTAAGCTACTTATATTCAAAAGATTTTAAAATGATTCTGTATGCAAGATTACAAATTAATAAATAATCCTATTACTAAAGGTGAAGGTCTTAATAAGAAGTTTTGCTCAAATACACCATAAGAAAGGGAATAAATGAAGAAAATTCCCTATTCTAGTGCAATTAGAAGTCTCGTGTATCCTATAATGTACACACACTTAGATATTTGTTAAATTATTAGAATGGTTAGTAGAAACCACTCAAACCCAAGATAAGCATATTGGAAAGCAGCAAGAGAATATTGAGATATCTAAAGGGTATAATTGATTATGCATTGTGTTATTAAGGCAATGATCTATGTATGTAAGGACATATAAATACATATTAGGGTGGAGATTTAGATGAGATAGAGTCTACCTTATGCTTTATTTTCTTACTTAATGATGGTGTTGTATCATAGAAAAGTAAGAAACAATCATGTATTTCCTTGTCCATAATGGAAGCTAAATTTATAGCATTTTTAGTAGTATAACAAAAATTTGTGTGGCTTAGAAGATTATTGGTTAGTTTAGGAGTCACTCAAAGTGAGAATGATTTAGTAACAATTAACTATGATAGTCAAGCAACAACCACTTGTATTAAAGATCCTAAATTTCATTATAAAACTAAGCATATCTATACCAAGTATAATTATGTGAAAGATATAGTTGTATGAAGAGAATTGAATATGGAGTATATATCTACATAAGATATGGTGGTATACCCAATGACAAAACCAATTTCCCCATGTACATAGATTGGGCATATGAAATCACTAGGAGTACGTAGATATTGAAATGTAATTGATTATCATTTCTCCATATATGTTCATTCAAAGTATTTTCATGTTTAAATACAAATATGAGGTGACATTGTTTATTAAGTAATAAACATTGCACATCACTTGATTTCGAAATATGTTTATGATATATGACTTATTTTTGCATAAATAAAAGAGTATATTGGGTAGATAAAAGATTGGCCTTCTCATATAGGCAATCAATTATAAATTTTATGTTGACTAGAGATAAGGTTGGTATTAAGTTTATTATCAAGGAGTTGATTAAGAGCTAGAGCAAGAAAATTAAATGATAAATGTTGACTTAGATGAAAAGTCAAAAGGAAATTGGTAGAGTTATCATATGGTCACCATATATGTCTTAAGTTACCAAATGAGAGTTCAAAAAGATAAATTTAAGAGTAGAAAAATGAACTCAAGTTAACGATAAAGTATGTTTGAAGCAAAATAAGTACGATATCACATTTATGAAAAACATATGCTCCAAATCGATAGGAGTTAATACTATAGCATATGACTCTTACCATGTATGTAGAACGGACCATAAAAAAGGATTAATGTAATCTATAAGATGTTAACTTACATTAAGCGAGACTCTAAAGATTAAGTGAACCTCGTAATATACCCTTAGAACTCTTGGTTAATTCTTAAGAATTAAATTTAAGGTTTGCTACTTTAGAATATTACCAGAAGATTATGTTTGAAAAGATCTTGGGACAATCCTAGGAAAGAAAATTCAATTCAATTTAAAAGGATTAGAATAGAGGAAGGACATTTTTTATTGTTAACTCGCATAAGAAAATTTATGCATTCAAAGGTGGTCACTGACTCTTAGTAAGAGAATTGAATATATTTATAGTGCTATGAAATAAATGAGATCAAAGGAGATTTAAAAGCAATATATGAAATAGGGCTATAGGATACAAAATCTAGTCAAGGATTAATTCATCAATTGAGACATCATATATTCCTAATAGATATGGATTAATTCATCAATTGAGACATCATATATTCCTAATAGATATATTACAATAAGCTCTTGCGGTATACTCGTCACAAGAGTTATTAGATATGTATGAGAAATTGTAGAATGTTGATCATCTAAACCCATCATGTCTAGATGAAGTACACTAACGCGCCAAAAGCCATCCTGAACAATCTTTGATCACCTTGTTGTAGAGCTAAATACGGGAAGCCCATGGTGGTATCCATGTCTAGTTTATATCATTGCAACGTAATTCGAAAAGATTGAGAATGTAGTTCCAAAGGACTGAAGTGTAGTTGCATCTGAATTATGAGTGGTCTAAATCTTCTTATGCATATGAGCATAGAACACAGAGGGAGTTAGACAAGCGGAATTTGAGAGTGTCCTTAATTCCAAATCTCCTACTTACAGCCAACCACAAAACAAATGAATGAGAAGAAGGTGTAGTCGCATCCTATACAAGAACTGTCTTAGTCTGCATATCCTGAGGACCTAGTATAAGTCTCTTAGAAGAATTAGTAGCAAAACTTAGTGATTTATCCTTAGTCCATAGTGCAGAATCCTGTTTGGTAGAGTTAAGGGAATAATTAGGAAGATTATGAATGATTTAATTGAATCCCCTTATAGAGTGGAATCACCAGGACCAATCATGCTAGTTATGGAAATAAATATGTGTTAATGCTATCTCCAATTTTATGCTTAATAAAGAGCTAAACTATGTCGCCTGTGAGAAGAACTTTAACTCAGTGTCCAAGCTACCTTCGCGTTTTAAAAATGTGTATATGGATCCACTTCACCCATAAGTTTGCCTTATCTATGCAAACCATCCAAAGTCTTTTAATTAACGATAGTTTACTCATCGCTCGAACAAATGTAATACCTAATAGGAAATAGTCAATTCATATCTTTCAGTTTCATAGCTCCTAGTTAATAGATATTCCAGAACTTTGTTTGTTTCAACAAATTCTTGTAACTCTTTATATATTTACGTACGTTTTCTAATACATATATGAATTTCATCAGGCAATTTAGTATCCTTTAATACCCAATCCTCCATTGTATTTTGGTAAACAAACTCTAGACCATTTGAGCTTATGGATTCTACCTTTGTTGGTTATTCGACTCCACAGGAATTCCCTGAGTAGCTTGTCAATAGTTTTCAAGACTCCCTTTGGTAAAGCCAGATGAGAGCATCAATTTGTATAAATGTTCCTCAGAACTGAAATAACCAGTTATCATCTTCTCTAATAAGACAATTAGTTATTATACCAATTGTTCGATATTCTATTCATACAGTTTAAAAGGTGGGAAGAATCTAAAATTTCAAGTTCCCTTGTATTTATAGGGACTTAAAAGGAAGTTATTATTACTTTAACCCTTTGAAGTTGCTAGGAGACTTGCATTATGATTATCACCAAAATATAAAGTAAAGGAACTTTTAGTAGGGTTGAAAGCCACACATCAGATGGTTTTGAGTGCCTCTAATGAATTAATGAAAATTCATTATTTTTTTCCATCGTTGTTTTTCAGTCACAAATTCAATATTTTCTTGTAGTGTCCCTAGCAATTTCCTAAGGTGCTCGTAGGTAAGCTCCTTCTGGTTTTCTTAGTTATATATCTCCTTTCATTTAAAATTACATAGTGAAACTATAGAACAACAACAATAATCCACTAAAAGTCCTATCAATATATGGGATCTAAGGAGGTTCAGAAGTACGCAACCTTACCTTTAATTAATAGAGAGACTGTTTTCGATAGATCAATATGAAGAAAAGGAATACACATACATACATACATACATACATATATATATATATATATATATGTGTGTGTGTGTGTGTGTGTGTGTGTGTGTGTATATACACACACACATACTCATTAAATCAATAAATAACTAATATAAAAATATAAAATGAAAATGAAAAAAGATAAATATTAAAATAATAAAGTAAAAATAAAATAAAAATAAAAATAGACATAAAAGATGATGACGATGATGATATAAAATAATAATAGCGTACAAATAAATAATAAGTAATATAATAAATATAGAACAAGATAAAGAATAAAAATAAAAGAGAAATAAGTAAATAAATATACAAATGTCAAACAAGAAAGAAGACAGGTAAATAAATAAAATTAATAAGTCATTATAAGAAAATATTTAAGTTAAGTAAGGAAATGTTTAGGCTAAATAACTAAAAGGGAAGCACTATATATTAAATATTAGGCTAAATACAAGAAATAAAACTCAAAGGAAAATGTTTAAAAAACTTATGAGAAAGAGAGACTCTTTATGTGAAATATTTTACCCATATCATAGTACGCCAAAGTTTTCTATTAAGGGCTATGACCTCAACAAGTTTCAATAAAGTCATATTATTCTTGATCACCTCCCACTAGTTCTTCTTAGGCATTCCTTTATTTCCTCTTATAGTCCCTAAGTAGTATTCATGCATCCATTTAAATCATACTGCCTCTTTGTCAATGAAAAGTCTCCACATCTTTTTAACCAACTGTACTTAGTTCATAAGCTAAAGCGAAACTATTCCTAATCCTCCTTCCTTTTTAACATAACACAAATCTTGTCATTTAAATTTGGCTTATTTGGAGTTATCCAAATCTCCACTCCAAAGCAAAATTTTTGAATATTTTATCCGCTTCTTTAATTAGATTTTTAGGTAATAACAAATGGGAACTCCAATGGATATGGATATCCCTTAAAATTAAGGGAATTATTTGCAACCTACTAGTAATCATTACAACAAAGTAGAGTAATGTCTATTAAAAATGTAGCGAAATGTTAAAAAAAACATTGCTTATAGTTATTTGTGACATTTCTGTTTTGTCACAAAAACCGTCACTAATAGTATTAGCTATGCTTTTTACAACGTAGCCAAAAACTATTAGCTACATTTTTTATAATGTGGCCAAAAACTATTAGCTATGTTTTTTATAATGTAAACAAATGTTTTTCTACATTTTATGAAAAGGCGAATTAACAAAAAAAGCCCAAAATTTAGTCAATTTTTCAATTATAGCCTAAACTTTAAAAAATAGCAATAAAATGTCCAACTTTCAAATGTTTTCAATTCTAGCCCAAATTTCAAAAAGTGACAATAAAATTCTTCAATTCTAACCCGATGTTGTTTGTTGTTCTCCCAATGGCCTCAGTTCTTTGTGTTCTGTTCATTCTTCTGATGTCCCAAACTACTCTCACATTAAAATAAACAACACCAATAAGCACTTCGTTTTTAGTTCATTCTCCTGATGTCCTTAATGTGAGGACATCAGGATTGCATAATCTGAAAAAAGAAGGGTGAGGGCATTGAGAGAACAAACTAAAAACGAAGAGAAAAATTAAAATCAAAATATAAGGTCGTTGGGGCTGTATAATCTAATTTAAGTCATTTTTAAACAATGACGTTATTTCATTAATCTTCAATTGTTATGTTAATTTTGATTGACGTTTAATAATAGTTAAAGTTTTTGAGACACGTGACAAGTTATGTTAGCAAACTTAATGTAAATACCAACGTTGAGCTAGAATTAAAAATTGAAAGTTTGGGCATTTTATTGCTACTTTTTAAAGTTTGGGCTATAATTGAAAATTTGACAAAAGTTTAGTCTTTTTTTGGTAATTAACTCTTTTATATAATATAGCCAAATGTTATTTGCTACATTTTTAATAAAGTCGAAATACGTTATTTGTTACATTTTGATTTCATAATATCAAACAATATATTTTGTATATAATGTATTGACATGTTTTTTATTTTAAATTATTTGCTTATTATTATAAAATTAGATCACAGAAAAATATTAATAATTCAAAAAATTAATAATCTTATATATAAACTAAAATTATATAAATATCATTAAATTAAACCAACAAAAAGAATATAACATTAAAGAATGTTCATCTATTCCTATACAAGATATAAATGAAAACTTGAACAGTTCTTATAAACAAAATAATAAATAAAAATCAATTTACAAATTATAATATGTCATGCTCATATTACAAAAACATTAGATCAATAACTCGAAAAACTAGTTAGTGTTGTCCATGTCCATGACCTGTAATCATCCAAAAAGCTTAATGTTGTTGTTGATGGTAACTTGGGTTTCTCCAAGTAGCTTAATAGCATTCAAGGCAAACCAAGTTTTGTCTCATTCCTTTCTTTGCATCAACAATAGTAGATGCCTCTTTATTTTGATTGCCAACAAAAATATTATCTCCAAATGCAAGATTTTCCTATACACATAATAACCAATGCCAACTTACTGGAAGAGAAAATGGGTGTGCTTACCAAACCAACCATAAAAGAAGCACATATACAAAATAAAATATAATCTCCAAGCAAGTTATATCTGTAAAGGACTAACAACAAGTAAATTAGCTTTGATCTTAAAAGGTAAGTAAAAACTCACCAAGATGGAGGAGAGTAGTGATTCAATTAAACTAACTGTTGTGCTAACTTTCTAAAATGCATCAGTTGATACATGAATATTTTGATGTGTTTGTTAGTGTTTTAGAGTCAACATCGATGAATGAAGAAGTTTCAAAGACATTTGTCTTAAAGAATGATCCACGATCGTGGCACAATAAGCCACGATTGTTATAGATGCACTGGAGTTGGCCCACGATCGTAGACCATATGTCACGATCATGATAGAAGCCCAGGACATGGCCCACAATCATGACTTGTATGCCACGATCGTGAAAGAAGGCTCAGATGTGTCCCACGATCATGGCCTGTGTCGGGCAGATGTGTAGAGACTTAAAAACATCAAGTTTCGAGAGATTTTTTGGACCTTTCTGACCCTAGAAAAACCTTAGGGCTGATCAAAACACAAAAGATATTTAAAGAACAAGAAAAAGAGGTAGAGGGAGCTTTTGACATTAGCCACCTTGAAGAAACCTTAGAGAGAATTCATTGAGGGATTGAGAAAGAGAAGAAGGAAAAGAGCAGTGGAGATGAAGTTGACTTGACGTACTTCCCAAATCAGGAGGTTTCCCAATGTCGTTGCCTCCCATCCTCCATTTCAATTGTATTTCCTATTTATTTTAGTTTTATCGTTGTATAGAATTGGATTGAATACCTAATGATAGCATTTAAATTTTGCGGATGTTCTAAACTCACCTTTGGAGTTTTATTCTTAATTTAATGAAATCTTATTGTTTTTATGTTTATTGGATTTATTATGATTAAATTTTGTGATTTCATAATTCGGTAATAAATTGAAAGGGTGAATCGAATGCAAAATAATTAAATTGGGCTAACGAGAGTTAGGTGATTTAATAGAATAAGAATTAAATCAAATTGGTAATTGTGTGAAGAGAGATCTCGTATAAGTTTCAATAGTGTATTAGATAACTTTAGATCTAATTAGGGTTTTGGATAGATTGTTAATCGATAGATTAAAGTTTCCATAATCTAATTAGGGCTTATAATTTAGGTTTAATGGTTATAACTCGAGAGAAACTAATTACCCTAGGATAGTCTAGAACCAATAACCTAGTAATTCATAATCAATTAGGTTAGCGTTAAGGATAGATAAATTTTCCATTCTCTCAATTGGTAGTTCTCTTAGGTTGATTTTGGGTGTCTGTTGAATTATTAATATTTTCGTGATTGATTCTTAATTTGATTTGATTGATTAAATTGAATTATCATTTTGGTTTCATTATATTTTGAATTTCTGTTATTTATTTTGGCCTTAGATTTTAGGATTAGATTATTCCCTCTTTGTAGGATCGACACCTTAGGTACTCCGCGAACGAACCGTGTGCTTGCAAATTATCGAGGGTATTTATTAAAACTTACACTCATTAAACTCCCAATCAAGTTTTTTGGCACCATTACTAGGGAGGTCATTAGTTTGATTCTTTAATTTAAGGCGTTTAGTTATTTTTTGTTTTATGTTCTTTCTTTCTTTCTATTTCTGAATAGTGCTCTTCATGAACACAAGAGTCATGAGAAGATCGAGTCATGCAACTGAAAGCTTAGAGTTAGACGTCATTAGATTAGAACAATCCATTAGGAAAGCTCAGCGTAAAGAAGAAGAAGATATCGCGAAAGCAACAATGGCCAAGGAATTTTAGCAACATTTGGACTATGGAGTGAACCAAGGTCATCAACAACGAACCTTTATAGACTTCATAAGACCAGGGTTCAATGCAGCTTACCAAGAAGTAACTAGGCCACCCGTACAAGCAACATCTTTTGAAATTAAACCAGTCCTCCTAAATATGTTGCAACAGAATGTGCAGTTCTATAAACTAATGAATGAAGATCCTAATGCACATATAATAAACTTCCTTGAAATCTGTGATACCTTTCAGTACCATCAGATGTCGGAGGATGCAGTAAGGATTAGGCTCTTTCCTTTTACCCTTAGAGATAGAGCAAAGGCTTGGTATCATTCTCTCAACCTAGCCAATGTCACCACTTGGGATCAACTAGCCCGTTCCTTTTTAGACAAGTATTTGCCTCTGACCAAAAACAAGAAGATTACCAACTTTCAGCAAAGTGATGGTGAGTCGATCTATAAAGCGTAGGAAAGATACAAGGATTTGCAACGAAAATCCCCACACCATAACTTACCTAAGGAATTCTTGTTGCAAACATTCTATAATGGAGGAACCCCACATATGAGAGGCATAATTAATGCAGCTTTAGGAGGATCACTGATGAGAAAGACGGTAGATGAAGCAGAAGAGTTGATAGAGTAGATGGTAAGTAATAACTACCTATAGATGAACGAGCGGAGTAAACAAACCAGTACTTTCAGATAATAAAAAGGAATTGTATTTGTTGATCAAATGATGAAAATGCAAGCTAAAATTGACAACTCAACAACATGAAGACTTCATCCTCAACTTCGGTAAAAGCTATGCACTTAAGTGCCATGATACAATGGATTATTTCTTGATGAAGGAAAGCGATCCAAAGTAAGTTAATTATATAGGAGCTCAATATGGATGAAGAGGGGGAAGCAATCCCTACTCCAAGTTAAAGTAGTTCCTTAAAGACAATTGCCTTTAGCGAGTTTTGTACAAAGTTATATACATACTTTAATTTCAATAATAAAGAAAGGCGTATGTCATTAATTTGGTGTTCATTATTTATGAATTGATATTGATCTATAAGCAAATTAATGAAGTCCATGATATATGACATAGTATGAAGGAAATAATGATGTGATCATACTATTGAGATTCCTATCCTGTGCAATTATGTCAATATCTAAATTATCCCTAGTCATATAATCAATGAGACTAGACATCGTTAATCCAGATAGACTAGCAAATGTCAAACTCCTTGATTTGATCAAGCAATCAATCTTAGAAACTGTAAACATGAGATGTTTACAGTGAGATGTGGATGCTTACCAGAGGTACTAAGTACATTGGACGACTTACCATAACATCATCACATGGATTTCCTATTTTAATGTCAATGATATTCTCATCATAGCAAATAGTGCAAGCATCCTTAGACTTGAGGTACTCAAGGATATCTTGGAAACTAATTATGTGCTTTGACTCCATTCCTTGTTGCCTTGAAAAGGTCACTTATAGGGTGGTGATTAGATACAGCTTGAGGTATTCGAAGGTAATTGATTAGCCAATAGAGGATTCACCACTTTTATGATAGCAAAAGATGATATCCACGGCCTCTTGTCAAGGTCATTACTTGGAAATCTCTGGCCAGAGTATATTTGTCATAAAGAATGTCTTCACATATAAAGTAATGAGTCTTAAGACGAGAATCAATATCACTTGGGCCAGATTTTACATAGTCAGTCTAATGAGAGTTGACACTTTGCCCATACTCATAACCAAGTGGGGTATAGCATGGTGAAAGGATGAATTACACAGCAATTATCTATGGGAGGGTTCGTGAGATGGTTTGTGACAAGCACGGGTTCATTCATCAAACCACTTACTTTTCGGTCAATTGAGAGTCATGATGTATTGCTAGACACCACTCATGACTTGCTTGGATTAAGCATTAATCCAAGTGGCCAATATAATCGGGAACTTAATGGGTCACATGCAAAAGAGTGACTCAGAGGATTCGTAAAATAGTTTTGGATAAAGATCCATTATACGAAGAGCAATAGAACCAAATGGATCCCGATGAGATCGAGATATGTCCTAATGAGATCTCGACATCGATATTGCTAAAATAAGTCTCTGGTGTTTTCCCACACCCGGGACCCTGCAGGATCGACCCCAATGTGACTGGACCACTATATATATATATATATATGCAATATAGAAGATGAGAGAGGCTTCTTTAAAGATGATGCATTTATTTTCTTTAAATGATAAAAGACAAAAACAAAAACAAAAAGCTAGAAAGGAAGGATGATCATCGTCAGAAAATTGGTTTTAACATGTTTGGAAAACAACTTTTCAAGCCATTCTCCTCATCTTTCTCATCTTCCTCTTCATTCTCTTTCACAGTTTTACTCTCCATATAACAAAGAAGACAGCTAGCACTATTGTCTTTATTCTATCCATTTCCAATTCAAAGAGTTTGATTCGGTTAGTTTCTCCGATCTTTACTTAGATACCATTGGAGACGGTCTGTTTTGGTCATTATGGTTTGTGACAACTCGATGAGTAGAAGATCAAAGAATTAAGGATACTACACATAAGGTACATGGTTATTATATGAATGATTGATTTGTGTAAATGCCATAAACTCCTATATATATATATGTTATGAACATGCATGTGAATTGGGAATTTTCCGCTATATATAATGGTATTTACTTATATAGGCACATAGATCCTAGACTTCAAGAAAGTCCCAGATCAATTTTTTTTTATTTTCCGCACTGCATGTATATGATTTTCCTACAAACCCTAGTGGAAGAATCACCCTAACTTTTCGTGCACGAACAATGCTGGAGGGTAGTTCAGATCTCAAGGATAACAGGGCTTCCAACAAGATAAACCAAGCTCAATAGAATCCAAGTTGGATAGGATTTTAGATAAAATTGAAAGCATGGAGGATGCACATAGGAGCTTGAAAGCAAATTCGAGCGAGTCACCAAGAACTACGCCCCTTTAATACACAATATGGAGGTCTAAGTAGGTTAACTAGAAAAGGCAATTTCTACTTAGAATGCAGGAACCCTTCCAAACAATATTGACTCTATCCCAAAGGAATGGATCATATCCATTACTCGGACCCAGGAAAAGAAACTTGAACATGCAAAGGAAGATAGAGATAAGGGAGAAGGAAAAATAATTATGGAATTCCTTCCAAATGAGCTCATAATTGAGCCAATCGAGGAATCCTGACCTGAATTTTTATACCCTATTCTAGCTCAATGGAAATGAATTTCAAGTAGGGAGATGAGGAATTCTAAGAAGGTTGAATTAAACAAGGTTGAGGACAAAATGGAACATCTATAAACGAAGCTCATATTAAAGGAATCAGTCAAAAAGAAGGTTAAGGAGTGCATAACAGAAGAAAACCCTAACATAGCACAGAAGAAAGAGGACTCAGGGGATTTTTACATTTCTTGCAGTATCAATGGAGTCAACATAGACAGGGCATTTATCGATTTGAGAGTGAGTATCAATATGATGCCCTATAACTTTAGTTAAAATTTGGGTTTAGGAGAGTTAGAACCCACAAAGATGCTAGCAAAGATGCCGGATCTAATAGTGCATCGATCGAATAGAGATTATTAAGGATGTCCCAGTGTATATTGATATTTTTAACTTCCCCATAGACTTCTTTATATTGGATATCAAATAAGAGGTGGAAACCCTTATGGTCCTTAAACGACCATTTTTGGCTACTATCTGCTCCATAATTGATGTTGACAAGAGTAAACTAACTCTGAGGGTCGGAGAGAACCAAATAACCTGTTGGACCCGACTTCTAGAGACCAACATAGGATTCGTGAGAACATGAGCCTAATAAACTGTAGTTTCTGGAGTCCAACAATCTAGAGCCATAAAGCGTGAGCAGGCTTCATTGTAGAATTATTTCAATGAATCCTTATTAGCCATCATCCCATAAGGGTGATGTGCCCATACCAGTTAAACACCA
Organism: Erythroxylum reticulatum; assembly: GCA_025504915.1. Taxonomy (NCBI): domain Eukaryota; kingdom Viridiplantae; phylum Streptophyta; class Magnoliopsida; order Malpighiales; family Erythroxylaceae; genus Erythroxylum; species Erythroxylum reticulatum. The sequence goes on from JANSVA010258068.1 coordinate 20,857, forward strand.
ATTCATAATTTGACTTCTTCAAAACAAATGTAACTCTCAACCTCTTGTTTATTTTGAAATAAGAACCACCTCCTTCGGAGTTTTATAGCTCAAGATATGCCTAAAAATCTAAGTATGTTCATAACACAGTTATGCTCTTCCAACCAATCCCTCATATTCTTTCCATCAATATTTTTCCAATCTACACCAAAGTTAATAATTTTTAATGAGAGGTAGAAAAATGTATTAGGAAACTATTCCTTTAAGAATCACTTCATTTGGAGGTCGAGTGATGAAGTTATAGCCAAAAGAATCAAGTATGTTTATGTCTTCAATCATATTGTACCTCTCTTGGGAGAATTGATATAACTTTCTCTGCAAACCTCAGATTGGGGTCATTATTATACGGTTTGAAAGAAAACTTCTATATCTACAACTTTTATGAAGACTTCAAAGTGAAATTCGATTGTCTACAGGGTCAAAAAATGTGACAAGACGATAGGATCAAATGAACAGTGCACCAGAAGATATAACGACATCACCAGACGAAGCGTCCTCACAAGACAATACGTCCTCACCAAACGAAGCGTCCTTGTAAAAAGAAGCATCCTATCAAGATGAAGCATCCTTACAAGATGATACGTCCTCACCAAATGAAGCGTCCTCTCAAGATGAAGCGTCCTTACAAGATGAAGCGTCCTCACAAGACAAAGCGTCCTGAGACAATACGTCTTTACCAGACGATGCATCTTTATCAGACGATACGTCTTCACCAGACAATACGTCTTTACCAGAAGATGCATCTTTATCAGATGATACGTCTTCACTAGATGATGCGTCCTCACTAGATGACTCGTCATTACCAGACGATACGTCATCACTAAACGATACATCCTATACTCCTGAGCATCTCCAATTATAAGGACCATAACTTTTGACTTCGATATCCTAAAATTTCACACTTTATAGCGTTGGAAAGCTAGAGAAAAAAGCTATAACTTCCATAAAGTCAACTTGTCAAATTCATCTTAGATCAATCTAAATTTCTCCCTAAATTCAGAACACGAATTTTTCTCTTATGGAAGACTTGAAATTTTGCACTATGCAAACTTGGAATGTTCTCAGCATAACCATTCAACTACCAAAATGATTTCATTAAACTCTCAAATCTAAACTCATTTGTCTCATCACCTTCAACTACATCTTATTAGTTATAATTCCTATCTTCCTTTCCATAGAATCTCGCTTACGCATACATAAATAAATATATATATATATATATATCAATGATTTATGTTCCAAAATCCTCAACTCAAGTTGATTGCTTCTTCACTTATATCTAATTTCAACTCATATCAACCATGCACCATTCACACTTCTTTAACATCAAAAGAATAAGGTTTTTACGATGCTTTAGTGGGCGTTTCGAGACACCTTACATCATAATCCAAAAATACAATTTTACAAAAACAATAATTTCTCAAAATGCGACTAAAGCCTTGTTTCACATAATCTAGCTTCAAAAACAAAATATGCACATTGGAGTGATGCCTTGACTCTCAACTCGATCGCTCGATATTTTGTTCATCGCCTATAGATGGGGAGAAATGGGGGTGATCTTAAAGCTCGTGGGCAACAGTTTTATAATCGATAGTAAGCAAAAACCATTTTAAAACTCACATTGAGTCAAGATACATATATTTTTCCAAATCTCAATTTATCAAAAATTCAAAAGCAACTTAATTCGTGCATCATCAAACTTGCCAACACATTTGAACATGTAAACACGTAAGCACATCATAATAGTTTGGGTAGATCCAAAACAGAACGTACTATACAATTCCCATAAGGGTCTTGTGTAGCCATGAACTAAAGGGAGTCTATGAAGGAGTTCCATGCCACTAGCAGGCAGGTGGGAGAAGCCTTTGGTCAAGTGCACTTCACATACTTAGGGTACCACCACAAACCCACATAATCATGTATTTTGCAACTTGAAAACTTGTTGCCCAAAATGGCACATTTTCGAAAAATTATTTCATATACTTTATATTCTTTCAAAATCATTTCCATTTCTCATTTCACAGTTCATCCACAAAATTCATACACACATATATAGCACTTTCTCAAAGCATTTAAAGAACAAGGAATGCACATTTTAAAAGTAGTTGAAAACTTTTATTTCTCTTTTCTTGAAAGAAACATTAATGCTTATTATTCAATTAAAAAAATGTAACCCACCTTAGTTTCCTTGCTTGAAAACTTGCTCAAGGATGTCTCTCCTCTTGCTCCTTTTGCCTCTCTTTCCTCCCTTCAACATTGACAAAATACCCATTCAATATGGACCCCAAATGGAAAAACCCAGAGGACCATATGCATGAAATTGACCCTATAATACTTAAATACATGCATTTCCTAAGCTCTTTAAACCAAAACCCTTCCAAATATCCAAAAGATTTAACATAAGCTTACTTTGAATCTTCACCAAACAATGAGTTTCTTGGCTTTAATGGAAGCTCTAATCTTCCTCTTCCTTTTTCCCTTCTTGATCACTCTCAAAATCCCTCTTGAAGGCTAAAAAACCTTGAAACCTAGCTCAACTTTTTTTTCTCTCAACCCATGACACTCTCTCTCTCCTTTCTTTCTTATTTTTGTGTTTTCTCTCTCCTTTCATTCTTCGCCAACATTTTTCTCTTCTAAAGCACAAGCTCACAATTTCTTCTTCCTATTTTGCCCCTCCTTCAATGCCTTAAAGCTTTCCCACTTAAGTAATCTTCCAAAGATGCCCCTCATGCAACTTACCACCTTAACACTTTGATTCCCATAACCTATATCATATTATCTTACTCACATTAACATGCTAATTAATTCCAACCTACACTCATCTAGCAAGACCCTAAAATTAATCAAATCTTGCTTATTTATTAAGAAAAAAAAATTTGGAGGCCAACATAACCTTTACTATGTCGAAGAAAGATAATAGTTTTCCCTTACCTCCAGGTAACACCAATGAAACCGAGCCTCGAGAACAATGGGAAGATATTGAGGACCCTAGGAATGCATTTAGAAAGAAACTATTGCGAAGAAGGCAAAGGAAGGTGAAGTATAAGGAAGATGGAACCCAAGACATGGTAACTTATGTGCAAATGGTAAGAACGATGATTGCGCTACCATTACACTATTCATTTGAACCTCCTTAAACACAAGAAGAGCATCAAGCTATTAACGTTAAAATAAGCACTACATAGGAGGCAACCCATCGATTGTTAATTTGATGTTATTTCCCTTTATTTTTAGATAGTTGAATTTCATAGTTAGGTTATTTCATTTACAAATAAAATTGAGAAGGCATAAGACTTCAACATGAATTAGATGATTGAGGAAGTAAGTAAAAGAGAGGTGAAAGAGCTATAATGAGTTAATACGTGATTTCGGGAATTATAGAAGGACGAAAGAAGAAAAAAATTAGAAATTGGTGGAAATATTGCAAGCTACGATCGTGGCCTACAGCAGGGTAAAAAGGGACACACAAATTTCAGTTTCATTTTTTTACAATTTTTCCCTCCATTTACCTATATATTCATTTCTTGCTTCACTTTTTTACTCACTTTCATTTTAACTTTATCTCTCTAAGTTTCGAACCTCCAAACTCTCTCACTTCTCTTTAATCAAATTTCAAACCTCCAGTCTCTTCTGACTTCTACCTACTTAAAAGCTAGATTATTGCGCATTAAGCAACTAACAAAGCAAGATCAATCATCAAGACGAAACGAAGTCTTGGGATGATGGAAAGGAATAGGGCAGCTAACTATAGAGCACCTTTCCCGATCTTCTCAAAAGAGGAAGGTACCCACTTTCATTCTCGTCGCAATAACCTAATTATGGTTCCAAAGTATTTCATTTTGAGACTTTAAATATATTAGAATTGAGAGATAAGGTTGAAAATTTAGCAGAGAGAATTCAATAGGGACAGTTTATTCAATTTCAATACCCAATTTACAAAGAACTGACCTTATAATTCTTTACATCCCTTCAGTTCTAATCCAATAAACCTAGGGAATTGTGGATTAGGTTGCGAGGACAACCTTATGAGCTTAATTATGAGACTTTGTATGAAATTTGTGGTTTCCCCAAGTCATCCGTAGTGGATTAGCATAATGATTTCTATGTCACCCAGCTATTAGACTAAACTAACTAGGTTAGAGCATTTCGATGCTAAGAATGCACACAACAACATCTTTAGGACCCACAAACACTTGTTGATGAACAAATTCATGTTTCAAATTGTTTTTGACAAAACAAAAACCAACAAGTGTTCAACGAAGGAACTTTTCATGTTATGGTGCATAGACCACAACATCCTAGTTTGCACAACCACCCACATCTTTAATGCAATTATTGCTACTCGACGTAAGAGGAGCAATAACTTAGGAATGGGTTACTTTGTTTTGTCCATAGCTGATTGCTATAGATTTGAGTGCAACGAAATCACGGTGTACCATCCTAAATTCATGAACCATCATCATCTGTGGCGAGCTGAAATCCTAAAGTCCCATAACATGAAACTTTGAGATATTAGTGCCAAAACACACATCAAGGTCAGGACCAGTCAAGCAAGTTTAAGTGCTCAACAACAATAAGAAAAGGATTCGACTAGTGAGGAGTCTGAGGAGGAAGAATAAACGGAGGAACCGGGTTGGAAGAAAGTGCTCGATACAATCTCTACAAGCACCAAGGTAATTATGGATACACTTGCAAAGAAATCTAGAAGAATGAAGGAGGTGGCCTGAACTCAACGACGTCAGAGCCGGGATATACGTTGTATCCATCATTACTTTGAGGCTTAAGGCATCCAACAGCCACCTCCAACACCATCCCCACCTCCAACACCATGAGGCTTTGTTTCTAACCCTTTTCTTTTTAAATTTAGTATTTATTTTATTCTTGTTTTTACTTTAATTTATGTTTCTTCTTGTCACACGTGTTTGTTTTCCTCCTTCTCACATTGAGGACAATGTGTTGTTCAAGTGTAAGGAGGGTTATGTGTTTTGCATTGAATGT
>JANSVA010258280.1:0-25891 GCA_025504915.1 Erythroxylum reticulatum
GAAAAAAAATAAAAGAAAAAAATTATTAAAATTGAAAATTATTTTTGGATTTAAAGAAAAAAGAAATAATATTTAAAATTGAATAATTATTACATCAAAATTATTTTTGGATAAATAAAAAAGAAAAAATTAAAATTAAAATTAAATAATTATCAAAATTAAATTTATTTTCGGATGAATAAAAAATTTAATTATTAAAATTGAAAATTTTGAAAAATAAAATTATAAATTATAAAAATTAAATTAAATTACTTACAATCTGCGTCGTTTCTCCCTAAACGTCGCATATTGTAAGGCTTTTTGTGACGTTTATAAAATGTCATAGATTCGTAACTATTTTCTGCAATGTTTTTAAAAAACGTCGTTGAATCGGTTACAATCTACGATGTTTTATTAAAACATCGCGAATTATCTAAGCTTTTTCTGACATTTTTCGAATCGTCATGGAATATCATGGTTTTTTGTGATGATTTTCATAAAACATCGCAAAAACCTTTTCTTTACACCACCTTCAGTGACGTTTTTTGTGATATTTTTTAAACTGTCACCGAAGTCATTCTATGATGTTTCCTCACCTTTTGCAACATTTTAAAAATGTCACAAAAGGTTTATTTTCTTGTAGTGATCAGAATGTAGAAGCATTTGCATGGAGATATTAAATCTTTTATAAGTTATTTAAGTTGATATTATCATTTTTTATGGTTGTTACACAGTGAAAGATATGTTTTATTGTTAGCCTGCTCTTCATTAGGAAATCTGAATTCATCATTACAAAAGTACTACCTAAGGTTTTTTATGTTTTAGTTTTGCCTCTGTTGGTTCATTGTATTGTTCTATACTTAATAATGTACTCTAGTGTTCGATTTGGATTTTTCTAATTGAGTAATTACACCTACTGTTTTTTTAAAGATATATAACTGTGACTTTCTTTTTCTCTCCAGTATGCGAGCTTTCTCTATAGCTTCCATTATTTGCATCTTTCTGGTGCTTCCAATGAATTATTATGGCAAAGACGTGGAACACAAGAAGATTCCTTCATAATTGCTAGAAGTATTTTCTATTAAAAACGTGAATGAGAAATCTAGATGGTGAAAGAATCTTTAAACATTTCATTTTATAATCATGAAGACATTATTAAAATTATTATGTCTTGTTGTTGGCTTCCTTCTTACTTCAACTCTCATGTTATTATTTAGCTTGAGGAATAGGATATAGTCAAACCCCTTTATAATTTATGATCTTTTATGTGTATCATTAATTTAATCATCAATTGTGATTTTATGAACATTTAAGCCATTTTATCCTTTTCTTTCTTTCTTTCTTTCTATTTCTCATTAAAAGGGCCTTCTTGAAATCTAGAAAAATGAAACAAGATGAGAGTCATAAAAAACTTCGCCTTGATGCCTTTTAGATTGTATGCATAGCTGCTTGCATTGGAGATTATGCAAAATAATATATTTTATCCTAATCTAAGAAATTCATGTAACATATGCTTTATCTCTCTAATCCTTCTTCTGTTTTTTTAAAACTATTTCTTATCTCCTCAGGCTTGGGAGCCATTGTCTTGCATTATACTTAATGTCAACTGTCGCTTGTGGTCTACTTTAGGATGTAAAATTGTATCCTGTTTTTTGTTTTTGAGCTTTTACTCTTCCCAGTAAGTTCACATGTGAGATTATTTAGCGTTTAAATCTTTAATGCAGGAGTATAAAAGCATCACTAATATGAGGCTAGCATATATAACCCAATCTCCACCAAACCTAAGTCATTTTATAGTTCTTGTGCGTTCAATTCCATGGTCTCCGGGAGAATCATATAGTGATTTAGTGAAAAAATTCTTTACGGATTACTATGGATCTGACTATTTGTCACACAAGATGGTGTATGACTGTAGTGTTCTCCATATATCGTTGGTGAGCATCTTAGTGTTCTCCATAAATCATTGGTGAGCATCTTACTCCAATTATTTCTGTGCTAGCATCGTTTACTTCAAATTCGATGCTTCAGTTTCCAAAATTACTCACTTGTTTTCCACTTTTGCCAATATATTGTACCAACCACACAACTGCTAATTCATGGATGTTTTATGTGTGAACACATTTTCCTAAATGTCTCTATAGACTAGAAATTATGAGGTGTTAGATAGATGTCACACTTTCGATAATAATGCAATGTGTCAAGTAAATGCTAGACATTACTTGAGTTTTGGTGATATGTTGAGATTCTTCACTGGATTAGGCATTTTAAGTGAGTGCTTTACATTGTAAGTTGAACCATTTTGGGCCTCTTTCTTTTTCCATCCCCCTAATTTAGACTTGCTTCAACAATGTTTTTTTTCATATATATCGTATGCCAATTTCTGTTTTAACATTTTTGCTACGTTTTTTTTCCTTGCAAATGGATGCTGAAAAAGTTTGCCACTTGATTAAGATTGTTCCTATAGATGGGTTGGATACATCTGGAAGTGCTAGCAGTAGTGTTAGCTTTACTGATTTGAGTTTGACATCACGAGATAATGTAAAAATCTTGAAAACAAACTTATTCTGGTTCGTTGGTTTTTGATTGTTATTGATGATTCATAAGATTCATTCTTTTTTCTTTTTCTCATACTGTTTCTCATCTTGTGTTTAGTTTGGAAACTACTTCTCAATATGGGCTATTGGATGCTTCCTACATTTTTTTTTACTATTCTACATTTATATTAATTTTACTTGTTTTCCTAAACTTCTCTTGCTTATGATTCAGGAGTATCCTTCAGCTTTTATTTTCTTCGAGACCTACTATGTTGTTGTTGTTGCCATATGGATGCTTTAGACACCAAATCCTTTGTTGTGGGTGATAGAAATGGCTCCAGAACGACAAGATGTTTTATAAGAAAACCTCTTTATACCATTTAGGTAGATTTGCCTCCGTAAGATTGCAACAATTCTTGAAGATTGCATCAACATTGGGAAGCCCAGGTAGAAGCCTGGAAGAGACCAATTCTTAAAGACAAGAATCTTCCTGAATGTAGAATCGACTAACTACTGAAGTCGAACAACAAAGAATTGAATTTAATAGCAAAAAAAGCTCTTGAAATTTTTATTTTCTACATATAATATTCGTTAGTGTATTAATTAGTATATTATGACATGTTTGCGAATTACAATTAGTGTATTTTGATATTAATTAGTGTATTATGACATTTTTGCGAATTGCAATTAAATAATATAATGTCTGCATGTATGAAATTTTTTTGATACATGAATAATGATTACAATTATTGATATACTAAAAAATTGAAGAATTATTAAATAAATAAAATTCATAAATAATATTGAATAGTTGTTAAACAAATAAGATTTTAAAATTTTGTATTTTAAGAAATAATTATTTAAATTAAAAATTATTAAATTAAAATAATTTTTGAAAAAATGTAAAAAATAATATAACTATCTGTGATGTTTTTGTATAAACGTCACAGAAAGCATTCCACGACGTCTTAAAAACATTACGAAATGTAACTTTTTGTGATGTTTCTAAAAATATCGCAGAACATAACTTTTCATGATGTTTTCAAAAACGTTGCGGAATGTGACTTTTCATGATGTTTCCAAAAACATAATAGAATGTGATTTTCCGTAACGTTTCAAAAAAATGTCGCAGAAAAATCAATCTTTCAGTGACGTTTTTAAAAAATGTCACGAAATATCTGTATTTTCCGTGACGTTTTATGAGAAACGTCATAAAAATCTTTTACCTACACCACATTTAATGACGTTTGTGATGTTTTCTAAAACTTCACAAATTATATTTTGTGACGTTTTTGTTTGTAATGTTTTTTAAAACTTTGCAAATTATACTTTGTGATGTTTTTTAAAATTTTATAACGTTTTCTAAATAATACAAATTGTATTGTTTTCTTATAGTGCGTCAACGTAATTAAATACATGAGAATTACATGTTTTTCTTAAATCTATCTATATATACATATATATGAGACCTTTCTGGTCAGGAAAAGAAAGTTGCATTTGTGCCCGGAGACTACAAGGGGATGCGGGATCGTAGTCACCTAAAACCAGTGGCTGCTGCAAAGGAGGACCTGCCAATCTGCTAAGTGAGGAAGATTTAAATAAAGAAAACAAAAAAGCACATTATAATTGAAGATACGTGGGCCAGTTTTGAAAATTGTTATTGGCCCATCTTGGATGCTGCCCACCTTCGAGCTAACCCATATAATATATTGTTTTTTCCCCTATATAAGAAGAGAGATTTTGCCTGGATTGTGGTCTTAGATATTTTTGATTTTTCATTAGTTTCTCTTCTCTGCAACAGAAATTAACTAGCATCAATGTCTACTCCTCTTTCTCTTCACAATCAAATAAGACCACCCTTATCTACAGAACATCCCTCCCTTAAAATCCCCAACACATTCTCCTCCATCATCGCCGTCGCCGATTTCGCCACCATTCCTTTGAGCAAACAGAACGGCATGAACCGACCACATTCACACCCATGCCTTGTTTCCCTTGAAAATTGCTCCTCCATGTCTGAGCTGAAGCAAATTCATTGCCAAATGCTAAGAAATGGCGTCTTCTTCGACCCTTTTTCGGCCAGCAAAATCGTGGCCTTTTGCGCTCTCCACGACTCTGGATGCCTTAACTATGCTCGTCTAGTCTTCTCTCATATCCTAAATCCTACAACCTATACGTGTAACTCCATGATTCGAGGCTACACTAACAGTAACTTCCACCAACAAGCACTTCTTTTCTACCAAGAAATGATAGTCCAAGACTTGCTGCCTGACAGATTCACATTTCCCTCATTGTTCAAGTCCTGTGGGGATCTACTAGAGGGCAAACAGCTACATTGTCACTCCACGAAATTGGGTTTTGTTTCAGACGTTTATATTCAGAACACTTTGATGAACATGTACTCCAACTGTGGATGCTTGCTATCAGCTAAAAACGTCTTTGATAAGATGGTGGAGAAGAGTGTGGTTTCGTGGGCCACAATCATTGGCGCTCATGCACATTGGAATCGAACAGTTGAAGCCGTGAAGCTTTTCGAGCAGATGGAGAGTGAAAATGTGAAACCTAATGAGGTTACCTTGGTCAACGTGTTAACTGCTTGTGGCAAGGCAAGAGATTTGGCAATGGTCAAGAGAATTCACAACTACATTGAAGAAAATGGTTTTGGGTTCTATCCCATCATCAACGCAGCTCTCGTTGACGTGTATTGCAAGTGTGGTTGTGTATCTATTGCAAGAGAGTTATTCGACAAGATTCAGGACAAAAATTTGTTTTGTTGGAACATCATGATCAATGGACATGTAGAGGATAGTGACTTTGAGGAGGCTTTGGTACTATTTCGCAAGATGCAAGCCAAGGGTCTCACAGGCGACAAGGTGACAATGGTGAGCTTGTTGCTTGCTTGCACTCACCTAGGAGCTCTTGATCTTGGTAAGTGGTTACATGCCTATATTAAGAAGCAGAAGATCGAGGTGGATGTTGCCCTAGGAACAGCTCTAGTGGATATGTATGCCAAATGCGGAAGCATAGAAATTGCGTTGAAGGTCTTTCATGAGCTGCCTGAGAAAGATGTTATGGCTTGGACTGCCTCAATCGTTGGCCTCGCAATGTGTGGGCAAGGAGAGAAGGCTTTGGAGTATTTTCAGGAGATGCAGATCAGAGGCGTAAAACCAGATGCAGTTACGTTTGTAGGAATTCTGGCTGCTTGTAGTCATGCTGGACTTGTAGATGAAGGGATGGCTTACTTCAATTCGATGTTAGCCGTATATGGCATCAAGCCTAGCATCGAACATTATGGTGGATTGGTTGACATACTAGGCCGAGCTGGTCACATTTCTCAAGCAGAGGACCTGATTGCTAGCATGCCAATGGCACCAGATCAGTTTGTTCTAGGGGGTCTTCTTGGTGCTTGTAGAATCCATGGAAACCTTGAGGCTGCAGAGAGAGCAGCTAAACAGCTTCTAGAGTTGAATCCAGATAATTGCGGCATGTATATCCTTCTGTCAAACATATATAAATCATTAAACAAGTGGGAGGGCGCTAAAAGAATAAGGGAGTTGATGGAAGCTAAAGGCATAAAAAAGCCTCCAGGTTGCAGCCTGATAGAAGCGGATGGAATTTTCCACGAGTTTGTAAAAGGTGATTCATTCCACCCACAATCCAGGGAAATATACCGTATCTTAGAGGATATGATAGACCGAATAAAGCAAGCCGGTTATGTGCCCAACATGTCCGAAGTGCTATTTGACATGGAAGAAGAGGAAAAGGAGACAGCGCTTAGTGTACACAGTGAGAAGCTGGCAATTGCTTACGGCCTGTTGAATACGAGTCCCGGAACTCCCATCCGAGTCATTAAAAACCTTCGTATATGTAGTGATTGCCACACTGCAGCTAAGGTCGTCTCCAAAGTTTACAACAGGGAGATAACTGTGCGGGACAGAAACCGATTTCACCATTTTAAGAATGGATCTTGTTCATGCAGGGATTACTGGTGATATAAACAAATACCGTTTGTATCAAAGGATTCAAAATTTCCAATCCTACCACTTTATATTTGCCCATGTCAATGACTTCGTTGGAACCATCTGATAATTTGGTTAAAGCAAGCAAATGCTGAAGTTATAAAATCTTTTGCTGTATTGGGTAAAAGTTAACTCTACTAATGGAACCGACCTAGACAATATAACAGAATTTTGTTTCCGCTAATCAAGAAACGTAGCTACATAGTACGATCCAATAAATTTCATCATTCCATGGCAATTCACTGGACAGAACCCCGGCCTGCTTATACCAAAACAAAGGATTTCAAAACGTGTAACCACAAAGAGGGTCTTTCGCCAAAAAATTTCCAGACAGATTACGTAGTCTTCAAGAATTGTAGTTTAGATAGCACTCTTATGAAGACAATGGTATCATGACTAGTTCGTAAAAAGTGTCATAATTCTGGATGGAGTAATTCAGTGAAGACAATGGTATCATGACTAGTTCGTAAAAAGTGTCATAATTCTGGATGGAGTAATTCAGTGAACTAGAGAAAATTTGAAACTAAGTGGAGCCTTTCTTTGGTGTAACTAACCTCAAACCAAAACGGAAGCCATCATAACAACGCCATCACCAATTATATTAGTGTCATTGTTAACAAAATTCTTTGATTGTGAACAACAAAAATGTATCATTTTGCAGAACAACTGGGTACGACCGTTAAAACTGCTGGAGCATAAAAACCCTTACAAATGGATGGAATGCAGCTAGGGAGTTTACCCTGAGCAAGTTCTACGTCATTTTCGAAATAAATTACCGAACAATCAAGTATACCTTGTTAATAGGGATTGGCAACTACTTGAGGTTCCATTCTACTTGAATGAACACTACTCGTTTTCATTTTTTAGTGTCTGGGGGATCTGAAGATTGAAACATCTATGTTAACTAGAGAAGAGAAGAGCCAAGCAAGCTATCCCTTGGTGACAACTTTTTTCAAGCACCAGCATACTTAGTGTTCAAAGAGGCGTGATAGTAGTCATCGATCAATAAGAGTTAAGACTGTCGAACAACATTCGAAAGTGTTAATTTGAGGATGGATGTTTTAATTTCACATGGTAAACTTGCGACAAAGAGAATATCTTGAATTGATTTAAATCAAACAAAGAAGTTATATAATTATGAGGATAAGTCTTTTGAACGAGTTACCAACTTGTTTCCAAATACAACACACAATTTTAAGGAAAATAATAATGTTGGAGTCTCAATTTTAGAATGTATTTTATCAATTTAATTGATAAGAGGAACTAGTCAGTTGGATTAAAACAAATGGGCAATGCTTTAGTGAAAATTTCAATTCAGGCACTTAACTAATGTGATAAAGGTTAGTCACTAAATTCCGTTTTAAAATAGCCACATTAAATAATAAGTAGAATGTTACGTGGGGGCGTTAATGGGAGTTTTATCAGTAAGACAGTATTTCTCTATAATTTATCTGACGAATGAAATTTAATAGGTGTAGCGCCTAGTAAATAATTCTTTTTTGTCGAGGCACTCTCTTAATAAAAAGTGGTAAATTTCAGGCACTAACCAAACTCTTATCCCTTGACCAAACTGACTCGATCTCAATCTTGGCTAAGGCAAAACAGCTTAACACTTTCCACGTAGTATAAAGACACTGCTAAACAGATGCGGTATGTGAGAACTCTGATCATCAGGAGTTAAACCATTATGGTGCATTCAGGTAAGATAGGGAGTAAAGGCAATCTTTTCTGAACATCTTATCCATAAATACTCTAAACTTGCCAAAAGCAAGGATAATCGTTCCAAATACTACAATGAGTCTTTTGAACCACCATGAAAGTTAAACAAACTAAAGTATATATGCTAAACGTACTAACTAGACAAAAGCACAAGCAAGTGTACCAGAACGTGGTCCTCAATCCTCATCACCATGATCAATCTTTTCCTTAAGTTGGTCTTCTTCATCACAGTAATTTCCACTTCCAGTCTGCTGAGGAACGGAATCACGCTCGGAAGAGGCAGCAACAGCTTTATTAACTGACTGCTGATAAAGGACTCCACCTGCCAGGGTGAAAAGGAGGCAAAGCAAACCGAATGGACTAGCATGTTTATCCCAAATCAGCACGTTTATCACTATTGTAAGAAACTTATTTACCACACCAGTCACAGTGTAGGCTGTTGCAGATATAGCCTTCCTTGCGGCAAAGCCAAAGAAACTAATAAGCAAGCCAAACACACAGGATAAGGACACAGCAAAGCATGCGTCAAATTCAAACCAATTACCAGTTTTTGACGCCAAAGCTGCAAACAGATCACTGTATTCTCCTGTGAGTATCCAGAACACAGGGGCAATCATCAATGACAGCAAATTGTTGTACAACACAAGTCCCCATGTGTTCAATCCAATAGTTGATACAATGTGTTTGATATAAACCATCTCAGTAACAATGGTCACTAGATACGCTAAAGCCCAAGAATATGCGGTCAAAGTAAAAGCAGAATCAGTGGCCACGTACCCAACAGCACCATTCAAAATAACAACCAACGAGACAAAGGTAAGCTTTGAAGGAATAGGTTGTTTTCTAAATACGGTGTCAGCGATAGCAACCAAAAGGGGTGTCAAAGATCTGAACATTATGAAGGTATCGACATTGGCATGACGCAAAAGATTGGTATTGGTAAAGATTGCTAGGTAAAAGACAATTGCAGCGGGCAAAAACTTCTTGGCAGTTTCATAAGTGAAGGCGTCGTGATACAAAAATCCCAGCTTACCCAAAACCCAGACACCCAATGCAGAGGTCAAGTACTGCAATGCAGTCAAAAGGGCAGGATAGCTGAATTTTGTAATGGCATATTTGTTGATAACAGCAAGTAAACTTGAACATAGAGCATAACCCACCACCAGACTACTAGTGGCTAACTGCTTCGAAGACTCAACTCGAACCGAAGCCATACTAGCCCCCTCTCTCAGCGTGCCTACAAATGATGATCTAACAGACACACAGCAATACAGATATAAAGCAGATCCTTAAAATTCCAGAGAGATAATGTAAAGAATGGGGGGCTTAAAGGAGTCACCTGTGTCAGTATCTAGAGAAAAAGAACTAGCAAACAGCCTCATAGGAAAATATCTGAGAAATTGGAATCCAATAATCAGGTCTGTCTACGAGTCGTAATGAAAAGAAAGCAAAATCTTATCAAACCCCAACAAATTTGGACCACTGAGAAAAAGGGTACAATTCACTAAATTGTGGATCAAAAAGGACGAGAAAAGACCAGAACGAGATCATATAGGGCACGCAGAGACAAAAAAACAGAGGCCCTTTCAAATGGTGTGATTTAGGGAGGGAGGCGGAGGCAGAGACACAGGCAGACAGAGAGAGACCCGGAATGAATATAAGGGGAAACTGTGACAGTGGAGGCAAGAAATAGGATGGGATCTAATTAGGTTGATTTTGTTTCTTTAATAATTCATTTTCTTGGAGCGACCAACGGGAAGGGCCGGGGAGGGTTTAATCAACGTCTCGTGATTGACTGAGGAGCAGATCCGGTAGGATTCTAATGTTTATTTACAGCTTACTCCGCGTTGGTCGGTGCCATTTTAACCTTTTCCTTGACAACTGTAGCATTGTATTTCTAATGTTTGTTTGCCATTTACTCCACGCTAACCTTTTTTACGGAATTACCCTTTTCAGCTTCCTTACCTGTTCATATGTACAAATGGTTAAAATGTCAAGATTGTGTCCCGTTCAATTTATCTTCGTCAATTATATAATCACTAAATGGAAAGATTGTGTCCTCGATATGATCTAGCAAATCCACATTTAATATAAATTATTAAAACATTCTAACATGTAAAATCCATAAATTTGGTAAAACATAAAAGATAGATGGAATTGTTTTTTTTTCTAATTTTTAAACCTTTTTATCTCCAATCATTTTTAACATTATCCTTTTATTATTTCAAAGCATTTGCTTTTACATCTTTATATTATACTTATAAGAGTAAAACAATCAAACTTTTTGAAAATTAAAATTGAATTAATCAAAAGGCATTAGCCTGCTAAATACAAGGTTCATTTAGAAGAAACAACAAATAGCTAATCATTGCACAATTAAGAGCCAAAAAGTTGGAAATTAATTATACATAATCCAATGGAATCATCTGAGCTTAAACTCTTTCAAAGTATCTTCCTTTTTAAAATTTTAATTTAATATAAGAGTTGTAGTTTCTAAGTGTTAGAAAATTATTTGGAGAACGTTATTATCGTTTCGGTATTTTTTTTAATTTTGGAAATTTTTCTAAAAATTTTGGGATATTAAGAAAATTAGAAAAATGACATATTGACATGTGACACTTCTATTTGGGTGACAAATGGCTCACATGCTTCGAACCATGTGTTAGCGAGATAATTAAACATGTAATCATAAGTTGAGAAAGATGAAACTCATTGTTTATTCTTCAGTTTTGTTTGGTTTTTCCTCAACACCAAACCTTGCTTTTCACTCATACTGCTGGTGGTTTTTCTAAAAGCAAGGTAAATGAAATTTTAAGTTTCTGGTGCTATTAAAAAGTTTGATGATGTTTCATGATTGAGAAAGGAATACATACATGAATTGTGTATGAAGCATTTCGGTGATGGTGTAGAATACACATAAGTTGTTTTCACTGTACATGCATGAATCTGTTAAGTATGGGTAGAAATGGTTTTAAATGAGTTTAATGATATGGAATATAGCTTTTGGTGAGGTTGTGATAACGAAATGATCTGAAGGGCTTGTGTTGTTGAAAATGACAGAAAATAGAAAATGTAGAAATTTGGAAGTTGCATGAATGAGGTTGAATTTCTCTTGATATTTTTATTGAGTCTTGGATTTTTGATTGGTTTGAGTTATGATGAGCTGAAATGAAAGCAAAAGAATTAGTTTAAGTGTTATATGTGTTCATTGAATAAGCTAGAAGTGAGAAACATGGAGAAAAATGGAAGAGAGGAAGAAGATGCAAATATATAGTTGAGTTTCTGAAAAAATGACTATTGAAAAAGTTGGGATGTCGTGATTGTGAGATGAGAGGAAGAAATAGACTATGTTTGGAGGATTAAAAGCACTACAGGGACTTTGCTGGGTATGTTGGAAGTCACCCTTGTGTTTAAGCACGACGGTGACTTTGCTGGCATGATTGGAAGTTCATCATCATGCTTTGACTCACCTTGAACACTTTTGCTTCTTTTGGCCATAATTTTGTCATCCGACCTTTGAGAGTGTTGGATGAGATCAGTTGCCCAGCAGAGCAGATCAATTGGAGCCTTGGGTGTAGTCATACGATGCAGTAACGTCATCATATCCTGGAAAAATTTAAATAAAGCCTCTCTCTAAACTGGAGAAGGAGGCGGCGCCTCAGCTTCATCTCGATTGAGCCCAGAGGGTCTAAATATTCATGGGCAAGTTTGCTCCAGATGATTGCCCTCAGTAACTTCGTCAACAGCATCGCATGATCTTTCCATGATTAATTCTATAGACAAAATATGGGACACCGCATTAGGCCAAAACACAACTTGTACACTCAAATAGAAGCAACAGTTAAACGCTGGTTAAACTAGAATCGCCTAAACCAGGTTTTGATACCAAGAAGTGTAACACCCAAATACCTCTTAGGAGGATATGGGAGTGTCACACAAGATAGTACAAACAAACCAAAATATTTTGTGAAAGCATAGTATTCAAAATTTTCCATTAGGAGTAATTCAGAACAAACATACATCATATTATATACTGAACTTAAAACAAACTTGTTTCCAATGGAAAATCAACCTGAAAATAGTTATTATGAAACTTACAACAATTGAGAGTCATAGACTTTGTATACAAGTCAAAATAAACTCAAAATACTTTTCGTCAAAATAAGACTCATACTCCGTTGGCCATTGCGGTTAATTCGTCCCAGTTTTTATAATCCTCGCTCTGAACCTACACGGGGAAAATCCACCATGCTAAGCGTATAACTTAGTGAGTAATAACTAGTCTATATTAAAAGATTAACAATAAATCAAAGAAAATGCATTTTAGAGCAGATCTTATAATTAACAGAACTACATAACATAAGAGAGTATAAACCTTTTAGAATCAGAAAACAATTTAGTTTATGTAAGAACCAAACAGATATCAGAATATAAAATCAGATGACTGCTAAATCTATTTACAGAAGCAGGTAACAGGACTTATACAGAAGATATTGAAGTCTCAACACTGAATTCTCATAGAAGAGACCGAAGTCTCGACAACGAAGCGTCAATAATAGAAGACACTGAAGTACCATTAACAGAAGACACTGAAGTACCATTAACAGAAGACACCGAAGTGTCAGACACCGGAGTGTCAATAATAGAAGACACCGGAGTATCATTAACAGAAGACACTGAAGTGTCAGACACCGGAGTGTCATAGAAGCAACTGTAGACCCTTCTAAGCATGCCTATTTGCCCACAACTAGGACTTAACAGATTCAAAAACAGAAATGTCTGAAACTTAATTCACATATTAATCAATGTTTTCATACCATATTTTCAAGCCTATCACATTCTTATAGCTTTGCGAATCATTTAGTTTAAGTTTTATATGTGTTCATTGAATAAGCTAGAAGTGAGAAATCTAGAAAAAATGGAAGAGAGGAAGAAGATGCAAATATGTAGTTGAATTTCTGGAAAAAGGCTGTTAAAAAAGTTGGGATGTCACGATTGTCCGATGAGAGGAAGAAATAGACTGTGTTTAGAGGTTTAAAAGCACTACGATGACTTTGCTGGGTATGTTGGAAGTCACCGTGCTTAAGCACGACGGTGACTTTGCTGGCATGATTGGGAGTTCACCATTGTGTTTAAGCACGATGGTGCGCCCGAAGGGTTGACTCACCCTAAACACCTTTGCTTCTTTTGGCCATAACTTTGTCATCTGACCTCCAAATGATGTGAGACTTAAACCAATAGATTTCTAACACTTTTTTCACTCTCCATAAAAATTGATAGCCTTTTGAATTGTATTGGAAAGGATTGATTGAATCAAAATCAGGGAATCTATGGGAATTGTATGAACTGGAATATTTTACTGAACATACTTCGGTATTTTGCTTATATCTTGACCTGTAGAGCTCCGAATGGGATGATTCTTATTTTGAATTAACCTAAAGGAATATAATACAAAATTTTTGAAGATATTGAATTCTAATTATACCTTTAAGAATCTCATAATATGATTAGAAGTTGAGATAAGAATTCTGTTGAAGCTTAAGAATAGTCTAAACTCTTTTGAGTATAACTTTCAGTATACTAAACCAACTTAGATGAAATTAGTATCATTGGAAACCTAAGAAAAAGAGGTAAAACTTTATAGAAGGAAGTATTACCTAATTACCTCATCTTCTTGGTGAGAATTATTGATCAAATTGGACCCAAAAGTTGGTTGTGAAATAAATCTGGATTGAGGAATTGAGTATGGTTTCATATGGTTAATTATGTGACAAGATTTAAGGACAAGAAACTCGAAAATTTTCATGATCATGCATCACATATTTATTATACATGAATGTGCATAAACAATTTCATAATCATGTTCAATAGTGATATATGTTTGTATTAAATGTTATAGAGGAACACATAGAGCGACCATTTTCAGATATTGCTGGGACTTCGAGGCAATAAGCAATAAGGAACCTTTTGTAAGTAATTTAGATACTCAATTTTGTAAGCAATTCATTAAGTGATTTTTGATAGTTTTTCTTTGACTATTTTGTTTACTATTGATTTGGAACATTGAATGATTCACAAAGCTATAAGAATGTGATAGGCTCGAATACATGGTATGAAAACCTTGATTGATATATGAATTGAATTTCAGAAATTTCTGTTTTTAAATCTATTAAGTCCTAGTTGTGGGTAAATAGGCATGCTTAGAAGGGTCTACAGTTGCTTCTATGACACTCCGATGTCTGACACTTCAGTGTCTTCTGTTAATGATACTCCGGTGTCTTCTATTATTGACACTCCGGTGTTTGACACTTGGGTGTCTTCTGTTAATGGTACTTCAGTGTCTTCTATTATTGATACTTCGTTGTTGAGACTTCGGTCTCTTCTGTGAGATTTTTGTCTCTTTTGTGATTCTTTGGTGTTGAGACTTCAGTCTCTTCTGTACAAGTCCCATTACCCACTTCCGTAAATAGATTTAGCAGTCATCTGATTTTATATTCTGATATCTATTTAATTCTGACATAAACTAAGTTGTGTTCTAATTATGAAGGTTTATACCCTCTTTTGTAATGTAGTTCTGTTAATTATAAGGCCTGTTCTAAAATGCATTATGTTTGATTTATTGTTAAAGTAATCTTTTAATGTAGATTAGTTATTACTCACTAAGCGATATCCTTAGCACGGTGGATTTGCCCCGTGTAGGTTTAGCGAGAGGATTATAAAGACCAGGATGAATCAACTGCAATGGCCAATGGAGTCTGAGTCTTATTATGACAAAAATGTATTTTGAGTTTATTTTGACTTGTATATAAAGTCTATGACTCTGAATTGTTGTAAGTTTCGTAATAACTATTTTCAGGTTGATTTTCAGTTGGAAACAAGTTTGTTTTAAGTTTAGCGTATAATATGATGTATGTTTGTTTTGAATTACTTCTAAAGGAAAAATTTGAATTCTATGCTTTCGCAAAATGTTTTGGTTTGTTTGTACTATCTTGTGTGACATTGTCATATCCTCCCGGGGGGTATTTGGGCGTTACAAACTATGCTTCTCATAATTACTAGTTTATAGCTACTCAAAGAGTGAGAATGATTTTAGGACCTCCGAGTTTTATCATCATGCAAATAATATCAAAGTTAGTATACAATAACACTTGTTGCTCCTAACTTTAACCCTTAAACATCCCTTGATTCCTCTCCTTTCACATATTATAAACCATAAAATCCCTTATGCATTCCCTGCTAGTTGACGCTTCCCTGAATAATTTCGTTCTAACCTCAGTATTATAGTTATTCAAGAGATAAAAAGGACCTAAAGGGCTCCAATTATAGAACAAAATGTGGTGGGGGATGGAAGTCCAATTCTTACCTTGACACTGATATATTATTGTAAATAATCCATTCCCTACCTTGACACTGATATGTTATTGTAATAATTTGATTTTGGATTAGCTATCTAGATGTTTCATCTTTTTTTATATAATATCAATGCACACATTTCACCTATAGGGACTTCTTAGTGACCAATCTCTGTAATGTTAACTAATTGAGATTCATATATTCATTGTAATGGAATAATTTTTAATCCACCGTCCTCTCTTAGCTTGCATAAATCATTCCAGTTGAGTTTTATATAGGTCCTTATGTTAATATCTCCATAATATAGGAAATTATATGGGAGTTTCTCCATTTCCTTGTTTACTTTTTTAGGGAAAAGAAGAAATAAAGACAAGTAAATGATTAGGTTGCTCAAAATTAAAAGCAAAAGTTGGAGCCTCCTATTATATAAGAGGCACTTATTAGCCTAACTTCCCTCTTTCCTTCTTATAGAGTAGAAGATCACTTGACATTCTCAATATGTTACTTTAGTGGGGGATAGAGAGACTCCAAAATACTTGAATGAAGGGGCAATAAGAAGTCATTCTAGTAACTAATTCAAGTTCTGAAGTGCAATGTTCATACTCCTTTGAGATCAATAATGAGATTTTCTCCTTGCTTACACAGAGACCTGATAAGTTGCTAAACTGCCCCAATACGCTAACCATGTATTAAACAGAGGATACATTTTCCTCATAAAAGAGAAGCAAGTAATCTGCAAACACTAAATGGGAGATTTACATTACAACATATTTCCTATGAAACTTGAATGAACAACTTTTATTGATGTTATCTTGTAAAATTCTTAAGAATACTTCCAAAACAAACTGTGAGAGGGGATCTCCATGTCTCAATCCTTAAGCTCCATAAAATAGTGGGGACACCTCCCTATTCATAATAATTCCAAATGAAGTAGTTAGTATGCATTAACTAATCCACTTGACAAACTTCTCTGGAATTCCATAGCCCTTAGTGTATTTAATATATCTCTCATTTCAAAATGTTAAATGCTTTGTGTATGCCCAATTTTAGTGTGTAATCTAATATTTATAAGTCTACTATGGTACCAACTCTCTTTATGCAATATAACACAAATATTTTAACCTAATCTCTAGATTCAGATCAAAGATTAAAAAAATCACCGCAAGTATGTGTCTATTAAATTAAGAACATAAAGTTTAACAAAACAATTTAAAAGTAATTCCTAAAACAAATTTATAAATTCACAACTAATCCCTACCTTGACACTGATATGTTATTGTAAACAATTTGATTTTGGCTTACCCATTTAGAGGTTTCATCTTTTGATATAATATTAATGCACACATTTCATCCATAGCTTCTTAGTAACCAGTCTCTATAATCTTAGCTAACTGAGATTCATACATTAATTGTAATGGAATAATTCCAAATCCACCTTCCTCTCTTGGCTTGCATAAATCATTCTAGTTGAGTTTTGTATAGGTCCTTGTGTTAATATCTCCACACTATAGGAAATTACATAGGAGTTTCTCCATTTCCTTGTTCAGTTTCTTAGGGAAAAGAAGAAATGAAGACAAGTAAATGATTAGGTTGCTCAAAACTAAAAGTCCAAGTTGGAGCCTCCAAATATATGAAAGGCAATTATTAGCCTAACTTCCCTCTCTCCTTCTTATAGAGTCGAAGATCACCTGACATTCTCGATATGCTGGCCCCCGAATTTTTTTCTTGATGAATAAGCATGATTTAAATGATTTTTGAGGTTTTGATAGATTAAATTTCTTTGAGTTAATTATTATGTCAAAGTTAGTAGGATTTATTGAATGGGTAAGTGGAATTAAAGTGTTAAGGTTATAAGAATGTTCAAGGGTATTTTTGGCAAGACACTTAAGGATTAAGAACATAAGGCATATAAGGAAGGGTAAAAGGGACATTGCACATTCATTAAGGATAGGATTGGAAGAGGAAAATGTGGTCTTACATTTAAGAGAAGAATAAAATGTGAATTGGGATAGAAGAAGAGAAATACGAAAGAGAAAGACGAGAGATTTTGGTGGTTGAGAGAAAATAAGAGAAAACAAGCTAAGGTTTCAATTTTCTTGGCCTTCAAGAGAGATTTTGAGATTGTTCAAGAAGGGAAAAAGGTAGAGGAAGAGAAGAGCTTCCATTTGAGCTAACGATCTCGTCATTTGAAGAAGAATCAAGGAAATCAAGAAAGACAAGAGAAGCAAGAGTAGAGACATTTTAAGCAAGCCTATAAGTAAGGAAATCAAGGTGGGTACATGTTTATAATAGAGTAAATAAGCCACTACATGTTTTCTTTGAATCAAGAAAGTTTAATGTTTTAAATTGCATCATAAATGTGGCATTTATTTGCTTCTTGAATGAATTGAGAATTTGCTATATGTTTGATATATGAATTGCGATAGTGCCTCAAGTTTACGACTACACAGGACCATTATGTGGAAATGTGTAATTCGTCATGTTCATGGATTTACCCAAACCATTCTGATGTGCTTATGTGCTTATGATATGTGAACAAGTTTGATGCATTCATGTTTTATGGTTTGTGAATTTGACTATACAATGAGAATTTAAGAAACATATGTTTTATGAACTCAAAGAAAATTTTTTATGACAAGTAAAACATTTTCAAAGGTTTTGCTTATTTTTTTTATAAACTGTTACCCGCGAGCTTTTAAGCTCACCCCCCTTTTATCCCATCTTCAGGTGACAGATAACAGACCAAGTGATCAAGAGTCTAAGGGCATTTCTCCAAATTTGCTTATTTTGTAGTTGAGTTGATTTTGGGAAAGCAAGAAGTTTGTTTTTTCAAGGACCTTTTGTAATTTGAGATTTTGAGACGATGATGTAATGTGGCTTGGAATGCCATTAAACATTTGTAAAACTCTATTCTTTTGATGTTAATGAAATGTGAATGGTGCATGGATGATGTGGTTTGAGATTAGACATGCATGAAGAAGTTATCAATTAGAGGGTTGATGATTTTGGAACATGAATTATTGACATATATATATATATATATATATATACGAGATACTATGGAAAGGAAGATAAGAATTATAACTGATCAGATGTAGTTAAGGTGATGAGACAAATGAGTTGAGATTTGAGAGTTTAATAAAATCATTTTGGCAGCTGAATGGTTATACTGAGAACATTCCAAGTTTGCATAGTGCAAAATCTCAAGTCTTCCATAAGGGAAAAATTCGTGTTTTGACTTTAGTGCAAAGTCTGGATTTATCTAGGATGAAATTTGACAAGTTGTCTTCATGGAATTTATAACTTGTCTTTTTGGCTTTCCAACGCTATAAAGTATGAGATTTTTGGATATCGTAGTCAAAAGTTATGGTCCTTATAATTAGAGATGCTTAGGACTATAGGAAGCATCATCTAGTGATGATGTGTCGTCAGGTGAGAACGCATTGTCTAGTGAGGACGTATCGTTTGGTGAAGACATATCGTCTGGTGATGACGTATCGTTTGGTGAGGATGCTTCGTCTGGCGAGGATGCTTTGTCTAGCAAGGATGCTTCGTCTGTTGAGGACGTATCATCTAGTGAGGATGCTTCGTCTGGTGAGGACACATCGTTTGGTGACGTCATATCATCTGGTGATGTTGTCATATCATCTAGTGCACTGTTCATCTGATCCTATTGTCTAGTCCCATTTTTGACCTTGTGGATAATCGAATTTGTCTTTGAGGTCTTCATGAAAGTTGTATATCTTGAAGTTCTCTTTCAAACAATCTAAAGAAAACCTCAATTTGAGCTCTCTAAAGAAAGTTATGACCATTTTTCAGTTCGTCTAACCCTTCATCTCTATCGTCTGGTCTCATTTTTGACCCTGTAAACGATATAATTGGTCTTCAAGGTCTTATGAAGGTGGTAGATCTTGAAGTTCCCTTTGGAACCATCTAAATAGCTACTTAATCTGATATCTCTAAAGAAGCTATGCCAATTGCAAGATATCTTCTATGTACTATTCATAACCTTCTTCTGGTCACTATTCACAATGTATCGTCTGGTCCAATTCCAACACTTTAGATGACAAAATCTCACTTCAATGTCTTCATGAAAGTTGTAGATATTGAAGTCCTCTTTTAAACCCTTTAAGAATGACCTTGATCTAATATCTCTAGAGCAAGTTATGCCTTTGTACCGAACATATTCAATATGATGGAGGATGGAACCTTGTTTGATTCCTTTTGCCCAATTTTTGTTATCTGACCTCTAAACAAAGTGATCCTTAAGAAAATAGATTCCTTACACATTGTTCTATCTCTCCACCAAAATCGACAACATTCTGAATTGATTGGAAAAAACTTTTGATTGAAGGAAAGTGAAGGAATTTGTTGTAATAGTATGAACTGGTGTTATTTTACTGAACATGCTTCGACATTTTGAATATATCTGGATCTGTAGGGTTCCAACTGAGATGATTTTCAATGTGGAGTAAATTATAGTTGTAGGTTTACAAATTATATGAACAGATCGAATTCTAATTTATCCTATATGATGTTTAATATCTGGATGGAAGTTGAGCACATAATATTTTCTTTAGTATAAGATTGATTCGAAAAATAGGGCATGACACTTATGGTATCAGAGAATGAAGATGAACCGAGGATGACTAATGAGGGTTAATTGGAATAACCATGCATGGTAACAAGCACAAGCACACATTTTATGACTCTAAAAGTTGTGCTCTGGAAGCGAGGTCCAATAGTTATGGTATCAGAGCCTATAATTGAGATCTTATGTGCTTATGATATGTGAACAAGTTTGATGCATTCATGTTTATGGTTTTTGAATTTGACTATACGATGAGAATTTAAGAAACATGTGTTTTATGAAATCAAAGAAAATTTTCTATGAAAAGTAAAACGTTTTCAAAGGTTTTGCTTATTTTTTTATTATAAACTGTTACCCACGAGCTTTTAAGCTCACCTCCCTTTTATCCCATCTTCAGGTGATAACTAAGAGATCAAGTGATCAAGAGCCTAAGGGAATTTCTCCAAATTTGCTTATTTTGTAGTTGAGTTGATTTTGGGAAAGCAAGAAGTTTGTTTGTTCAAGGACCTTTTGTAATTTGAGATTTTGAGACGATGATGTAATGTGGCTTGGAAAGCCATTAAAGATTTGTAAAACTCTATTCTTTTGATGTTAATAAAATGTGAATGGTGCATGGATGATGTGGGTTGAAATTAGATATACATGAAGATGTTATTAATTAGAGAGTTGATGATTTTGGAACATGAATTACTGACACACACATACACACACACACACATAAGTGAGATACTATGGAAAGGAAGATAAGAATTATAACTTATCAGATGAAGATGAAGGTGATGAGACAAATGCGTTGAGATTTGAGAGTTTAATGAAATCATTTCGGTAGCTGAATGGTTATGCTGAGAACATTCCAAGTTTGCATAGTGCAAAACTCAAGTCTTCCATAAGGGAAAAATTCGTGTTATGCAAAATCTGGATTGATCTAGGATGAATTTGAAAAGTTGTCTTCATGGAAGTTGTAGCTTGTCTTTCTATATTTCCAACGCTATAAAGTATGAGATTTTTTGATATCGAAGTCAAAAGTTATGGTCCTTATAAGTGGAGATGCTCAGGAGTATAGGACGTATCTTCTGGTGATGACGTGTCATCTGGTGAGGATGCATCGTCTGGTGAGGACCTATCGTTTGATGAAGATGTATCGTCTGGTGAGGATGCTTTGTCTAGTGAGGAGGCTTCTTCTGGTGATGACACTTCATTTGGCAAGTATGCTTTGTCTAGTGAGGACGTATCATCTAGTGAGGATGCTTCGTCTGGTGAGGACGCATCATCTGGTGATGTCATATCTTTTGGTGATATCATCATATCGTCTAGTGCACTGTTCATCTGTTCCTATCATCTGGTCCCATTTTTTACTTTGTAGATGATCAAATTTATTTTTGAGGTCTTCATGAAAGTTGTAGATCTTAAAGTTCTCTTTCAATCAATCTAAAGAAAACCTCAATCTAAGTTCTCTAAAGGAAGTTATGACCAATTTTCTAATTTGTCTACCCCTTCATCTGGGTTCATCTAATCCTATTGTTTGGTCCCACTTTTGACCCTACAGATGATAGAATTGGTCTTTATGATCTTCATAAAGGTTGTAGATCTTGAAGTTCCCTTCAGATCCATCTAAATATCTACTTAATCCGATATCTATAAAGAAAGCTATGCTAATTGCAAAATATCTTTTGTGTACTATTCATAGCCTTCATCTGGTCACTGTTCATAATGTATCAATCTGGTCCAATTCCAACTCTTTAGATGACAAAATCTCACTTCAATGTCTTTATAAAGTTGTAGATATTGAAGTCCTCTTTCAAACCCTCTAAGAATGACCTTGATCTGATATCTCTAGAGTAAGTTATGCCTTTGTCCAGAACATATTCAATATGATGGAGGACAGAACCTTGTTTGATTCCTTTTGCCTAATCTTTGTTATCTGACCTCTAAACGAAGTGATCCTTGAGACAATAGATTCCTCATACATTGTGATTTCTCTCCACAAAAATTGACAACATTCTGAATTGATTGGAAAAAAGTTTTGATTGAAGGAAAGTGAAGGAATTTGTTGGAATAGTATGAATTGGTGTTATTTTACTGAACATGATTTGGCATTTTGAATATATTTGGATCTGTAAGGCTCCAACTGAGATGATTTTCAATATGGAGTAAATTATAGTCGTAGGTTTACAAATTATATGAGAGATCGAATTCTAATTTAGCCTATATGATGATCAATAACTGGATTGAAGTTGAGCATAAAATATTTGCTTCAGTATAAGATTGATTCAAAAAATAGGGCTTGACACTTACGGTATCAGAGAATGAAGATGAACCGAGGATGAATAATGAGGGTTAATTGGAATATCCATGCATGGAAACAAGCACAAGAACACGCTTTATGACTTTGAAAGTTGGACTCCGAAAGCGGGGTCCAACAGTTATGGTATCAGAGCCCAGAATTGAGATCTTATATAGGCAATTTTTGGAATATGTGTCATTCGAAAAGGTGATTGTTAAGAGTTCGGGAAAATAGACTTAGTAAGAAGAGAATGATGATATGGTAGAATGTGAGAAAAAGAAAGTTTGTGGATATTACGTAGTCCAATATGTTAGACATATATGCAGTACTTGTGATTATGTTAGTGAATATAGTGACAAAATTTTGTTGTGAATATGAACTTGAATTGATATGGATTTTAAAATATTTGCATGAATTGACTGAGAAGAAATAGAGACATTAGTGGAAATGACAAGATTTAAGGTGTACAAGTAAAGTAAAATTGAAAGGTTGAACTTGAAACTTATAATGATTGTTTGATTGCTGTGATAAGAGTTATGATCCGGTATAAGAAGCTATTAGTGGAATTGAATATGACATTAATATTTTACTGTGAAGGTGTACCCTTGAATGTGATATGGATGTAAATATATTAGCATAGATTGTTTGAGGAAAATAGGGAGACTAGTAGAAATGATGAGATTAAAGTGTATAAGTAAAATGTAAGGAAAACATAAATTGTTATGATCTTAAGAAGATGAAATTGGAACCAAAGTGGTTGTTTAATAAATGTGACAAGAGTTATGATCATCTATAAGAATGTGTTAGTGGACTTAAGATCAGAAGATGGATAATTAGAAGATGAGATGAATGATAGATATATGTACAAGTTCAAAAGGTTAAGTTGAATTGTTATTGTGAGTACCTATCTGATAATGAGATGATATAGGAAGCAATCTACGACTTAGTGGATATTTGTTAGTTAGAGTTCCTATAGTTTAAGTCTAAGAGGAATTAGAGTAACATATGAAAGTGCTTATTATGATCAATCGGGGATAGATTGAGATTTTTGATGATGTTGCAATGAGTAATGAATTCAAAGATAAAGAGAAGAATATTGTTTAGGATCAATGGAGATCAAAGTATCAATTGTGCAAGATATAAATTTGTGAATTGATGGAGATAAATATGTGGACAAAATGGGATGATTTGATGATGCACATCTAAGCATATGTGATAGTAATTAGGTCTACTACTTCATTAAGTTTTGGTGATTAGAACATTATGACCTTGTAAGAACGATAGAAATTGGTCTTTCGGAAGTATTAAGAATAGCTGATAATGTGATGATGACAACATATGATTGATAAAGATTGCATGAGCAGTATAGATGATAGTAGCAAGAAACCCTCTTTCAAAGAAGAATTTCGCTGAGTTAGATTAAGCAGATCAGATAGTTTATGTTGAAAATGGTCAATGAAAGTACAAATCAAAAATGAATCCATAATGATTCCAAAGTAAATATTGGAGTCATATCCCTAAAGGAGACTTAAGCATGAAATGTAGAATATGCTACAGAGAGTGTATGCATTATGTTTGATGTAATGTATCCAACTATGGGATTGGATTCTTGAAACTGAGGTGACACTATTACTAATGTGAGAAGAATTTAAATCCACATTATATTCTATACGGATATGCATAAGAGATATGCATTAGGTTCTGATGAATATGTTACCCACCCAGGAAGTTAAGTTTGCAATCAAATTGAAATGTGTGGAGAAACTAGTATGAATAAGCAAACATTAGAAAAAAATTCAATGCAAAATTTAGAGGAAATCAAATGAATTGAGGAAATCATTCAAGAAAGGAAGTCAATTGGGAAATTGAAAATAGCGTGAGACAATGCTACCTCATTGAGGAATTAGTTATTTAAGGAATTATGTGAACTAATCATGGGCATATGGAGTTTGATAATAATTGTTTGAAGTTAGCAATTGCCCCGATAGTACTATGGTATTGAATATTAAAGTGATCCATACAAAATTTGATGATGTATTAAAGGTATTCGAAAAGTTGAGAAGAATAGTTTGAATACGTGAAGAAAAACATATAAATCATATGAGTATTGAAAGTAAAGAGAAATTTGAGGAATTATACTGGTATTAATTATATCATATGGATTTAGAGATTTTATAGCATACAATGAAGTTGTATAAAAGATTTGGATAAAATCCAATCCAGCATAATAAAGTGATTTCATATATGTGGAGACAACTAAAGTCTTATGAGTTGACTATTCGATACATGATTTAGAGCTGCTACACTAATGATTGCTTTGAAAGTTTGGAAATAGTATATGTATAGGAACATCTTGGATATATATATGCGTGTATTGATCATTAAAGTTTGAGGTAATTATTAAATTGAGAGAATTGAATATGAGACTGACACAATTGATATAACTACCAAAAGACTATGATTATACAAATAAGTAAGTTAGTGTTATATCTGATACATTAAGCAGAAATTCGATATTGAGGTTATCAGATCTAGTGCAAAAAGGAACATAGAATGTGGAGTTGAATTTTCGGCAAACTAAAGTACTATTTTCTATGAAATTAAAGATTAGTTTCACATGAATGGATTAACCAAGCCCAAATTGAGGATCCATAAATTGTGAATCTTACTAAGAAATCAAAAGCGAATACAGATTTTGAGATCAAATAGGAAAAATGATACATTGTGATTGAAATAAGAAGTATATGTACCGATAAAGGTGATAGAGTAAAGAGATTGCTAGAAAAGTACAAATGGTAATGTAAGTTGTACATATTAGTAGGAATACGTCGAGACATCATTTAGTGACTAAGAATGTCGAATTAAGTGAGTGAATGTTTGAATTGCCGACGGTCTTAACTATCATAGATATGCTTAAGGCTTATAGTTTGAAGTTCATAAGAACATGAGATCAGTACTATTTGACTTCAAGCATCACAATCATTATCATGGTGATTTCATTGGAATACTGTATGAGGAGTTAGATGATAGAAAGAGTCGTTTGGTTTTGTATTGTGATGATTAAGGCCTAAAAATGGTTGAAAACAAGAATTGATTGGAGATGTTACTGATAGGTGAAATTGATCAATATTAGAAATTAAGTGATTCGGGAAAGATGAATGAGTTAGGTGGATCAACACCCAAGGTATGGAATATAGTAAGATAGACATAAGAGTTAAGTACATGAACACTAGAGTGATGTGAATTATTAAGTGAAAGATAAATTGTCTCTGAGAGTATCACCGTGCCAAGGTGTGTTCAGGCTAGGAAAAAAGATTAGCTAAGCCCGACATGAATAGGTTTGTATGAAATAGTTATGAGAAGTGCTGCTGATGAAAGATGTATTAGATTCATAATGTGATATATGTGAGTA
>JANSVA010258701.1:0-25888 GCA_025504915.1 Erythroxylum reticulatum
AGTGTCCAACATAAGACTACTTGTTATTCGGTTAAAAATAACTTAGTCTAATATCAAAACACCGAATTCCTCATGTAGGGAACCATGATGACTTCAGGTCAAAGGAATAAAGTCAAACCATATTAAGAATCACTAATGACATGAAACCATGTAGTATTCTCTCTGTGGGTCAGTCCAATATATGTTCTCTAACATATATCTATGTTTCTAACTTGATAACTCATATCCATGATTAGTAAAATGTGATAACTCTATCCAGTCATATACTTGATGACATAAGCCTAATACTATTCATGGAACGTAAATCACATTACATAAACGACAAACATGTATATATAAAAGGAATTCCTCATAATATATTATTAATAAGTCATAATGTTAATACATGAATCACAAATATCCATTGGCCTAGGGTACACTACTAACAAGTCTACCCTATATCAAAATTATAGAGATAGACGTTTTACCTTCAAAACCATCTGCTGTTGAAAACCTTCATCCATTTAGTGAAATACAATGAGATTCTACTGATAATCCAGAGTTCTTGAAGCATTTCATAAATTGGACAGAAGCAAGTCACAGTCAGAAGGAAATTTAGGAAGCATTAGCAAAAGAAATTGAGGAAGGTCATAGTAAAGTTGATGAAATAGCTGACTCAGTGGGTGATCTTCATAAGGAAGTAGCACTACTATGGGTTACTATTGAATAAGACCTCAAGACGATCTGCAATGACATAAAGCATATGTTTTTTGAAATTTTATAACGTCTACGTTGAAGCAATCTTTTTGATTAATAACAAATAAGGGAGAGGGAGAAAAAGAAGGAGAATGAGAAGAGAAGGTAGAAAGCATTGTATTGTATGCAATTCTTTTCTTATATTTTTGCTTTATTATTTGTCGGAATACTATTCGTCTATTCATTTATCAATATCATTTTATCTTCTAAAAATATGACTATTTGTTATCATAAAAAATGGGAAGATTGTTAAGTCAAGAGGAGTTCACTTCTATTAATTTTGATAACAATCAAATAATAATAATCTTAGAAATGTATGAACTATTTTGATAAGTTTGTTAAGTGTCCAGAAAAATATAAGTAACACTTAGTCCACTCAAAAGGTGCACAGTCAACACCAGACGAAGCACAACACCAAACGAAGTGCGACACTAGATGAAGTGATACAATAAATGAAGCGAAATAACAGACAAAACATAATAATAGAAAAAGATTATTCTAGATGATATAAAAGGAAGATATTCTAGAATGTCAGATAGTTAGTTAGTTGGAGTTAGTTACAGGACTCAACTCTCCAACTAATAACCGTTTCTGGAATATTCAAGAAGTAGTTTTCAAGAAGATAATTGGAGACTTAGACTATAATTACTAGTTCTAGTCAAAGATAAAGATAGAGAATGCTTTTACATTAGAAAATATTCTATATTCAAAGCATGAAAAAAGTGAGCGAATGCATCTATAACCTAAAGCTCAAAAAAAATTTTAGAGAGAGAAAGGAAGGCTAGAGCCTGAAGAGGCTAATATAGCTGATAAAGAATACTTTGTAAGAGAGACCTGAAGAGGCTCTGCAAGTATAGAAAGAATACTTGTAAAGTTGAAGAGTATAGTGAAATCTTAGACTAACTCTAAGGACTGGACGTAGCCCAAGGTTTAGGGTGAACCAGTATAAAATCGCAGTGTCTATTCTCTAACCCCTTACTTTTAATTTTCTTGTTGTTAGACGAGTAGATAACATTACTTGTGATTGCATTGCTTATCAACTTTAGCAAAGTGTTTTGGTAATCATTTGAATTTTTTATAAAGAAATTCAATAAGTTTTACAAGATTAATATTTTCGAAAAGATTATACAATTCAACCCCCCTTCTTGTGTAGTTTACATATCATATTGGATTTCTATATTAACAAGTAATTTACTTCATTCTAAAGGTCTTGAGGTTGATAAAGCCAAGGTAAATGTTATATTGTCCTTGCCTTACCCCTCATGCGTGAGGGAGATTAGATCTTTTCTTGGACATGCAAACTTCTACATAAGGTTTATCAAGGACTTTTCGAAGATTTCAACTCCTTTGTGTAAATTGCTTACTAAGGATATAGAATTGGTTTTTGATGATGGATGTAAACAGGCTTTTGATGAGTTGAAGAGGCATTTTATTACTACCCCTATCATTCAAGCACCTAACTCGGATCTACCATTTGAGATAATGTGTGACGCTAGTGATTTTGCTGTAGGTTCAGTTCTTGGGCAACAGATTGGTAAGAAATTACATATGATTGCCTATGCATCCCGTATATTAGATGAGGCACAGTGTAATTACCATACCACTGAGAAGGAACTATTTGCTATCTTATTTTCACTTGAGAAATTTAGATCTTATCTTCTTAGTGCAAAGGTTATTGCGTTCATAGATCATGCAGCTCTCAGGTACCTTATGAGTAAGAAAGAGTCCAAAACCAGGTTGATTAGTTAGATCTTACTCCTTCAGGAGTTTGAATTGGAGATTAAAGGTAAGAAGGAAGCTGAGAATCAAGTTGCTGATCATTTGAGTAGATTGAGTACCAAAGGTGAGATGACTGAAGTTCCAGTGAAAGATTCCTTCCCAGGCGAGCACTTACATGCCATTCTTCATATGTTTGTTAGACCATGGTCTGCTATCTTGGTAAATTTCTTAGTTACCAAGGAATTTCCCTTAGGTATGCTCAAATCCCAAAGAGACAAATTGAGAGCTGATGTATGTTATTACATTTGGGATAATCCATATTTATTGAAATTTTGTGCTGATAATATCATTAGGAGATG
The DNA here is from genome assembly GCA_025504915.1 of Erythroxylum reticulatum. NCBI lineage: Eukaryota > Viridiplantae > Streptophyta > Magnoliopsida > Malpighiales > Erythroxylaceae > Erythroxylum > Erythroxylum reticulatum. The sequence goes on from JANSVA010258701.1 coordinate 2,814, forward strand.
TGTACCACAGGATGAATTTGATTCTATACTTAGATTTTGTCATTCATATGCTTGTGGTGGACATTTTGGTGGAAAAAGGACAACACATAAGATCTTAGAATGTGGATTCTTTTGGCCTAGCTTATTTAAGGATGCACATGAGTATGCTAAAACTTGTGATAGGTGCCAAAGAATAGGTAACTTGGCTCAGAAAAATCAAATGCCATTAGTGAACATTTTTGTATATGATATATTTGATGTATGGGGCATGGATTTCATGGGTCCTTTTCCTATTTCATTTGGCAACTTATATATTTTGCTTGCTATGGACTATGTCTCCAAGTCGGTGGAGGCTAAGGCCACTAGGACTGATGATTCCAAAGTTGTCTATGATTTTGTCAAGACTTATATTTTTTATAGGTTTGGGATAACTAAGGCGATCATCGATGACCATGGAACTCACTTCTATAACAGGTCTTTTGAGGCATTGTTGAGAAAATACCATGTGCATCATAGGACCTCCATTGCCTATCATCCTCAAACCAATAGACAGGCTGAGATTTCCAACAGAGAGTTCAAGTCCATTTTAGAGAAGACTATACAGCCTAGCAGAAAAGATTGGAGCTTAAGAATGTCAGAGGCATTATAGGCTTATAGGACTGCCTATAAAACACCTATAGGGATGTCTCATTATCGGATGGTTTATAGGAAGGTCGGCCATCTCCCAATTGAGTTAGAACATAAAGCATTCTAGGCAGTTAAGCAATGCAACATGAGTTATGATGAGGCTGGTGATCACAGGAAGTTGCAACTGTAGGGGCTTAAGGAGATTAGGAGGGATGCTTATGAGAACTCAGTTATCTATAAGGAGAAAACAAAGGCGTTTCATGACAAAATTGTTTTTAGGAGGGATTTTTATATTAGTTAAAAAGTCCTCCTTTTTCACTCATGCTTAAAGTTATTTCCTAGTAAGTTGAGGTTTCATTGGATTGGTCCTTTTGCTATTACTGATATCTCTCCTTATGGTGCAGTGATGATTAAAAGCTTAGAAACAGGAAATAAGTTCAAGGTCAATGGACACTGCCTTAAACCTTTTCATGAAGGTTTAAGTATAGGGGAGGTGCATACAGAGATAGTAGCTGAGCCTGTCTACCAAGACTAAGCTCGAGATGTGTCGAGTTAACGACATTAAACAGCAGCGCTTACTGAGAGACAACCCAGTTGATTCAGATTTGCATTTTCTATCCTTTCTCTTTATTTTTATATTTTCATTTATCTAGCTTGTAGTGGTGTTTGTGTCTTTTCTTTTATGCTTAGGCTTCAACATTGAGGACAATGTTGAATATCTTTTTTTTAAATCTTGTTTTTGTTTATTTTCAAAACCTTGAGCATTAAATTCTATATTCTGATCTCCAATTAATTGATGACAATAAAGGTATTATGGATGAAACTTTATTTGAAGACAGAGAATGTATAAACTAAATGAATTGGTTTGTCTGCAATTTTTTAAAAATTTTCTTAGCATGAGGGATTGACTTTGAGAGCATGTTATACTGATTTAGTAGTGTTTACCTGTGTAAGCTTTTGAGCTTTCAACTTGATTTTTAATGTGTGTAATTCTTTTAATGTAATGATTCTCTAGAACTTGCCTTAAACCTACTTGAGACCACATTTATATTGCATGCTTGCATAAAATGATTAAGGCATTAGGATATGAGCTACTTGAGCCAAAAAGCCAACCTAAAGCATGTACCCATTAGTGAGCCCTTTTGGGCTTATTAACCTTTTCTTTTCTTTATCCATGAAAAACCTTAACTTGTAATATGTTTTTCTTTGCCCTTGGCTAAGGACTTGTAGAGCATATGCATGTTGATGATTTCTTTTGGGTTATGGTTAGATTGCATGAGAATGTGATTTTATAATGGAGTTTGAAGGTTGAATTATTTTTGAGCATGTTTGGTCTAAAAAAAAGAACAAAAACAAACAAAAAAATGAAGGCCAAATCTAGCCTAGTAGAAAAGAAAGGGAGAAAAGTTGTTCCATTGTGTTGTGAATGATTTCTATGTCTTGGGAACTTGAATTCAAAAGGAGTTATAAGTTTATGCTTTAATGCTAGATGAATTTGTATAAGTGAACATGTACGAGTTCATTATTGTCTTTGATGCTCTGCTTTCTTTGGTTGTTAACTTTTTGTTGAATTTCTTTTACCTCACCTATACCTCATCCCCATTACAACCTAATTATAAGTCCTTTTGATTTATGCATTGCATATAATTTTTAGTGGTGGAGATGTGGTTGAATGGCAAGCTTATGATAGAACATGTACATTGATTGAATTTGAGTGTATACATATAGCCTAAACACTTGGGTTTTAGAGTGCATTATAATGAGACGACATACTATCTTGGCATAAATTGTATCTCACTTAAATCCCTACTACTAAGTTAATTTTAAGATTGTATGTGAACTAGCTCATAATTTTTATACTTTTCTCATTCTTGACTAAATTTTAGTTTATAATGCTTTGGTTCTTTAATGTTGAATGGAGATTAAGAGAAAGAATTTTTCCAGTTAGTTTTCTTTTGTGTATCGTTCATTTTACTTTGAGTCATGGGTTTAATGGTTGGTTATTTTTCCTTCCTTACTCAAGGACAAGCAAGAGCTAAGTGTGAGGGAATTTGATACGCCCAATTTACCTTACCTTTTTATTACCTTATTCTTAGTCTTTTGTATGTATTTTATGTCTATCTATAGCTTATTTATCTTGTTTTGTGTTTAAGAGAGTTATAGATGCATAAAATATAAAAAGGAAATAAAAGGGATGGAGTTAACACATTTTTATGTTTTTGACAGATTTGGCCTTCGCTGCTTTAAGAAATTTTATCTCGGGATCTACAAAGCCAAAAATTCTGATATTTTATGGGATTACTATAGACACATTGAGGCATCTCCAAACCAAGTTTCATAATTTTCTTGGCTAGAATTTGGTAGAAACGAAATTTTGAAATCAGGCTCACGTCAACACGTTGTCAGACTCGCAGTAGACCAGACCCTTACCTGTTTTCAAGCCCGTTTCTCATTATCTGACCGTTGGATCAGGATGAAATGTTTTTGATATATTCTACACATCTTTAGATACAACAAATAAAAAATTCATCCGTTAATCTTTCGTAATTTCAGAGAAACTAATTTTACAATTCAGCCCAGAAAACCTATCTGCAGTCTAATCCGAGGAAGATGCTTGTCAAGCCTAAGTTTGACCCTTTCCAGCCCCTTAACCCTAGTATTTAAGCTTCACTTAGCTTTGTATTAGAAGAATAGGTGACACACTTCTCTCTTGTGAGTACAGAGCAGCTTTTCTTTTCTTCTCTTTGATTCTATGTATGCAAATCATAGACAAAGGAGTATTCTTGTTTCAATTATGCAAGGCTAAGGATTTTGGTTTGCAAGGGAGGTTAGTAGCCTTGTACCTATGTGTTCTATGAGAGTTTGAGTTCTATTCTTCATGTACATGCTTAGGCAAAATACGATTTTGGTGATTTCTACATGAAATGAATCATTGTTTTATTTTTTTAATGTGATAGCTACAGTGTTCATGTCAAATAATTGAAACAGACTGCTAGTTAATTAAAATCAACTTATCGAAATTAATTACCGTATAGTGGCTAAGGTTTTCGTCAATAAAAACTTATTTTTATTGATTGGAATCTGAAATCATCAAACTTAATAAATTAATTACGACTTTTTAGATTAGTGGATAGGGAAAAACACTTGTTTGATTTCAATCAATTATGTATTTAGTTCATACTTACTTTTATGGTGGACTTCTGCATATTTAGGGTTAGGAATGGACTTTTCTATGAATAACTAATCAAGAACAACAAGAATGAATATTTTGCCTAAGATGAACATGATGTTATCCTTTATCTTTCAATGATTAGAACACACAGTGATCTTAGGTGAAAGCTTATCTTGTAACCACTTTTATAATTGATTATTTAACTTATTTTCTTTGCAGCTACCGAATCCTTATCTAATCCTTTGATTTTATTTATTTTCTCTACAAAAACTCTCTCAGTTTTCTTTTCATTAATTAATCACATTCGAAAATAATCATCCCTTTTTATTAATTTGGCTTGATCATAGATTAGCAGAGTCATAAAATAATCTTCACTAATTAGCTATCAATTGCATGGTTTTCATGTTAGCTAGGTGTTAGAATTCTAGGTTAGTTAGGTTGCACGTTAGCAATGTAGTGTCTTATATAGTAGTAATTGAAACCAAAAAAAAAAAAAAGAAATCAATTCATTACTTTCCGGTAAATTAATTTGCCATATCTAGATTAATGTCCTTATAACATACATTGCATGTAGGATAGATTTTTAATTTTTGCCTAACTAAATTTTTGTGTACTAGTCTTCCTATGCTAAAAGTTTCCACTCTAATTTGCATGTATTTGGCTTTGAGGTAGGAAGTAGTTATAATTGTGATTTTCAATCCAATCACCATACACACTCACGTAAGAACACACTTAGGTTAGTGCCACTTGAACTTGAGTTAGTTGGATGCTTGAATTCTTTAGATTTTCTAAGCATATATAATCTAGAAATTTGCTTGTCTTGTCTTTTTGGGTGAATAGAAAATCATTGTTTGAATCATTTTTCTAGTTCCTCGTGGGATCGACCCCATAATCTGTGTTATACTACCAATTATCACTCTTGAGTTTGGAAATTAAATTTGTAGGCCTGCGATAGCCTAACAAAGTGCCTTATTTTTCTCCGTTTTTTTATGGTGTTTTAGATTTAGAAAAGTTACGAACTATTCTCTTAGCTACACAACATGTTTCAATTTTCTCATTTCTAAATCTCTTGTCATAATCACTTTCAACATGGTTAATTCCCTTTTCATTTTGAATTATTTTAACATTCTCTACAAAAGCATTAAAATACTCATATTTACAAGTAACAAATTCACTTAAGTGTACCTACTAAAAAATATAATGTCTACCTCCTATACTAGCTACTAAACAAGTTCAAATATAAAAGTCACACAATTAGTAAGATTACATCTTTTTTTTCTTTTTAATGAACTTTTAACTTTTCTTAACCATTTAGTGTGCTTCACAAAGGATATTAATAAGTTAATTTATCAAAGATTCCACTTAAAAGGTCATAAATCAAGTCAAAGGATGAACAAAGTGGTCAGACAATCAAAATGAGCAAATTGAAGCACCTATAATAGTAGAACACTCCCATAAATTATTTCTCAATGTAATAGTCAATTTATCAAACACCTTACATGCATAAAAAATTCTTCCCAACTACACAACCAAAATCTCATCTTTTCCTTTCCACCATTAACATTAATACATTCAACTTGTTTTCCAATCACAGACAACCCAAACCAACGAATAAAACTCAATATATTAACCCTTAATACACCCAACATCCCACAGTCGTCCAAACGAACTCAAAATAAAACCAAAATTAAACACCCTACGATGTACCTACACAAAGGAGAGAAGACAGAACCACACCACAAAGAAGAAAGTCATCCAAAGAAGATGGAAGGTCGTCGGTACTAGGGAGAGAATGAAGAACAAAATAAACAAAAGGGAGAGGGAAAAGAGTGGGAAAAATGAGGGGGTTGTGAAAGAGTTGACTGACAAACACAAATGGCATCATTTAATTTTTTAAAAAAGGTCAATACATTAACGACGATTCTTACAAATGTTACCATATGTTGTTAAAGAATTAAATTTTTTACAACTTAAATTCATCGGTAAATGTAATTTTTTGCGACGACATTGTTAAAAAGTCACTAAATATAAGATTTGGCCATGATTGTCTAAAATAGTTGCTAAATCTACATTTTTTGTACATTTTCTATTTTCCTGTAATATATCAATAATATTAATTGTTTACAATTTATATAAAGTAAATAAAGTTTTGTGACACCAACTCATATATTTTAAAAGATATTAATAAGAAAATTTAATCAATTTTGAATTTTATATTTATAGAATTTTCCCTTTGTAATATAAATTGTCTACAAAATTTTACCCAATTTATATATTGTGATTAGAATTTGTCACACCACATAAAATTATGAAATCATGTATTTTAAAAGACATTGATAACCAAATTTTGTTTATGTAATACAAAATAATTTTGTGTTGTTTTCATATGAATTTTTAAAATAAACAAAATTTATTGAATTCCATTGTTTACATTATTGTAATTATCTTTTAATTAATTACATCACAATATGTATAATTATATATGGTAATTAATATAATGCTATCTTCATTCCATTACCATTTCATGACGGTTATAGACATTTATGCCAAATGGTAAATTTATTCCTTGCATAATCCAAGACGACATTGTCTTGTTTAACAGAAATCGACCTCTCTTCGTATTTGTGTTAGCCATCAGCATTCCTCTTTGTTCACTGTCCAAGAAACCTCATCCCTTCTATTGTGGTCATATACTGTGTTTTGCTTGTCACTGTTGAAGAAGTGTAGTTATTTGTATTGATATTGTTCTTCTTTTCTATTTTCAAAGCCTCCTTCTTGTACTTTATTTATCTATTATGTGTAAGAGTTTATTGTGATTATTTTGTTCTACTTATGGTGTATAGATTTTTGTTTGTTTTTGCATGTTTGGAAGATAGTTTCTTCTACTTCTATGTTGTATGTGTATGAGTCGACATTTTTTCCCACCTTCCATGTTTGTTTGACAAACGCCTCCTAACTGTTTGATGAAATGCTTGAATGAAGGCTACTTCTACAACAAATGTTTATGTACATATTTACACTTGATTACACCACTTATAGTATACAAATGTATCTATCAAAATGATTTTATCTGAAAGTGTAATGAAGTTATGATTACACATAATGATAGAGATCAAGCATCACAAGTGGCTTCAGGCAAGACAGAAGGATTGGGATGTTGAGGAGAGCTTGGGTAGTAAAGAGAAACACTTAAACAAGCTCAACAAAGTGAAATTAGGGAAAAAAAATACATTGGAGAATCTTGGAGGTCTAATGACAAGGTTGTCGGCTAAGCATGCTAACGAGGCTCTTAATAATCTGATGGTGGATCTATATGCAAGAGAAGAAGCTAAAACACTTAGGAACACATCACTAAGGTTTATAATGATGATTCAAGGCTTGAAGCAATGTTTTGGACTTGTTGAAGAAGGTTGGACCTGATGCATAACTTGAAACAACTCAATTGTTGAAATTAGGCTATTTTGAGCATCTTTGGGCCAATTGCTTGGACATCTTATTTTATTTATTTAGAAATTTTAGTTATGATATTTAGGACTTAAATAAGTGGATTCTAGCTTTAAATAAGCCTAGATACATTTTTGGGTTTGTTTGGGCCTAATTAGTTTGTTTTAAGATGATTCGTTAGGAAGTTTACTATAATGAGCCAAAACCCAATTCCTACCCTTATGAAAGTTGTTCAAGTAATTAGGGTTAGTATAAATACTCTTCATTTTATCCCTTGCAGGCAGACTTCATTCATTCAATATTTAGAAAACAAATTGAGTGTTCTTTTGCATTACTTTAGAGAAATCCTTCCTTGGTGTTCTTTAAAGACTTGGTTTTCATTTAAGCAAGTGCTTGTGAAGATCAAACTCATTCCTTATCACCCCCAATCCTTCCTAAATTCTGTGGGTGTGGCAGAAATACCTTCTGAGTTGTTTTTGTCATTCTTGCGTAATATTGAACATTCCTTAGATCTTAGATTCATGATTTATGCTTCATCCAATCTGAGGTGAAGAGCTTATTAGTTTTTGGTATCAGAGCCATCTCTATTACCAAGGTTTGAATTAATTTGTTTCCTTTCTTTCTATTCAATTTCGTGTCTTTTAAAAGTTCTTGAGTTTTCTTGATTTTTTTTGGAATCTTAAATTTGTTTTCTTAAGTCTTTGAGTTTTCCTTCTTGTTTTTGTTATTCCATCTTTTTCTTTTATTTTTTGTCTATTTCTTTCAGTTCTTGTGTTGGATAAATTTGATCTTTATCATCTTCTTTTATTATTCTAAACTTGCGCATTCAAAGAATTGAGTTTGGCTTGATCTTTTGAGTTCTTGATGAATCTTTTGAATCCTGCAATTCTCACTTTGAAACTTGTTTTTGATTTTGGTTTTCTTTAAGTTTCTTTTTGTTCAAAAGTTAAAAAAAAGAAGTGACAAAAAAAGTCCAAAAAAGAAAAAAAAAGAAAGGAAGATAAAAGAGATAGAAAGAAACAGATCTAGTTAAAGTTCTTGATAGTGTCAACAAAATAACTTCTAAACTTGTTCAAACTCACTCAAATCTGTATTATTCCTTCTTGTACATGTCAATTCATTTTCCAATCCAAACATGTTTCTTACATCCTTTTTCGATTTAAATAGGTCAATCACATCCTGTTCCAATCTAAAGACGTCTTTTACACCCTTTTATGACCTAAACATGTATTTTCATCCATTTTTGATCTAAGCAGGTTGCATCCTTTGTTTACCTAAAAATGTCACTTACATTCTTTCTTTGATAAAACACATAAATCACATTATGATTATTGTGAATACAGTTGTGGCGTTTCTTAGAGTCTCCAAAAATCCGAACTGCTAACTTTTTTTTCTTTGGCCTCTTTATTGAGTTTTCTTGTTTTCCTTACATCAATTTGCCTCTTGGGAGGGGTCATTCAAAGGGTAGAGGTTGGAACTTACTCTTTTTCGAAGAAAAGTTTAGTCTACAAAGAACTCCTAGAGTAAGGATATTAGGAGGTGAGTTGAGAGTGATTTAGAGAGCAAACATGTGAGGGAGAGACTATGTTTTACTAACTTTTTCTCGTAGGTTCTAAATTATGTAAAAAAATAGAAATTCATCATCTTCTAGTAAGGATAAAGAGGTGGCTGAAGGTGGAGAGTGGGAGATTAATCCATCGGTAGTAAAGTCACAACATCAAACATTTGAGAGGATGTTTAGGGAGATGGAGAACATAAGGGTGAGGTTGGTAAAAATGTCTTTAAATTTTAATTCTCAATCCAACCTAAGAGAGAGGACACCTGAACCTCGAAACACCCATTATGATTTTAAGGATGATGATGACTAACTTAGTACCTTTAAAGAAGTTAGGAATTATAGAGCGAATAGAGGTGGTTGAGGTAGAGGGAGAATGGGTAGAAATTTAGCAGAAGAGTTGGGTATGGGAATGAGAGGGGAGTAGAGGCTAGAGTGGACAGTAACATCGGTAGTATTAAGATGAAGATACCTACCTTTGTTGGAAAGATGGATCTGGATGTATATCTAGAGTGGGAACGGAAGGTTGAGTTAATGCTTGAGTGCCATAATTTTTCTGATGAGAATAAGGTTAAATTGGCAGCCTCTAAGTTTAGTGATTATGCGATTACTTGGTGAGGCCAATATATTATATCTAGGAGGAGCAATCGAGAACCACCAGTTAGCTCTTGGGAGGAGATGTAAACCATAATGTGGAGGACGTTTTTACTAAGCTCATATTATAGAGAGCTTTTTCAAAGACTATAGAATCTGACCTAAGGAAACAAAATCATGGAGAAATACTACAAGGAAATGGAGATAATAATGGCAAGATCAAACATAGAAGAAGACAGAGAAGCTATAATGGCTCGGTTTGTTTGTGGTCTCAAAACTGAAATTGCTAATGTAGTGGAGCTACATCATTATGTGGAGTTAGAAGATGTCGTATACATGGCTATGAAAGTTTAAAGACAACTTAAAAAGAAGTATACTAACTGTGTAAGTGTTTCTAGTGTAGGAACTACATCTTGGAGTAAACAGTGGGGTAAAAAGCAAGATAAAGCTCCAAATAGCAAGTGTGAAACACCTAAGCCAAAAACAACGCAAAGAGAAAGAGGCAAGGCTGAATCCTTTTCAAATTCAAGGAGTAGAGATGTCAAGTGTTTTCACTGTACAGGAAGAGGTCACATTGCATCTTAATGCCTAAACAAGAGGTTAATGATAATTTAAAATCAGGAGTATGTGTCTGAAAGTGAAGAAGAGGGATATGCATACATGGTTGAATTAGAAGATATTAACCAAAGTGAATATGAGGCCGAGATAGAGCAACTAATGGAGGGGAAATCATTGGTAACTGGAAGAGCCTTAAGCATTCAAATTAGAGAAGATGACGATGAAGTGAACCAAAAAAGAGAGAATATGTTGCATACAAGATGTGCTATTAATGATCAGATTTGCAGCCTTATAATTTTTTTTGAGACATTAAAAAATTTCATTGATAGAAAATATAAGATAAAAAAGTGGAGAATGGGCTATAAGTCAGCGACAGAGCATGACTTAAGAGGCATTAGAGACCAGAAGCTAACAACTTAAGAGACATAAGAGACCAAAAGCTAAACAACGTCATTTGGGCATTACAAGTTAAGTGAAAAATGATCTCATTCCTCGTCATTGAGAGTCTCTCCTCTTCTAGGGTAAAATGACCTCGACCTTTCGCGATTCGTCGAAAAAATTTCCCCAATTCGGCTAAACAGTGGCGATTATACAGACGCGGATAAGATGGGGGGATGATAGCGATGGATCAACTCCTCCAAGAGTGTGATGTCCAGGTAAACAACTGTTACATATATTGATTATAGGGTTTGGAATCTAATCGTTGATCCTCCTCGTGGCTTATAGATGTACAACTATGCCCTGTGCGATTTCCTTGCCAGCCGTCTGGGAAGGAGAATATCTTTTCACCATGGGTGCTCTGGATTTTGAATCTACAGGGCGTCTACTATCCATGTTCTAAGAGAGGCGAGCCAAACTAGGTAGGCCTTCTGACTTGAGTAAGTCATAGTAGATGATTTCCCCTGAGAAGGGAGAGATCAAAGTTGTAGATCTGAGGTGTAATCTAGATTCTACACAGCCTTGTGTGTTAAATTGTGTGATACGTCTTCTAGGACCTAGATCCTCCAAATGTAGGCCATTCTCCCACTTCAGTTTAGATGAAACTGATTGACAATCATTTGTTCTCTAATATTTGTAGTAATGATCTCTGTAAGGGAGTTCATTGAAGTTGTCCGATTAAAAAATCTTCTGTTGTTTCTTTCCTACCAAATAGTCTGGACACATATAGCCATCGAGAGAAGGACTATGTCCTTATCATGTTTTGATAGGGTCAGATTAGGAAGCTCTTGCATAATGTCTAGGAGTCGCCAGGCATTGAGGCCTGGGGCACTGAGGGTAGAGATTGTGAACCAGAGAGTTCTAGAGAAGCCACACTCAAAGAAGAGGTGGTCTCTGCTTTCATCTTCTAGGTGACAAAAGACACATTGCTTAGGAGAGGTCAGGAAATTGAGTCTATCCATAGTGCTCAGCCTATTTCTCATTGCCAACTAGAGTAGGAAGTTCACATTAGGTCTAAGTGTTGTATTCCAAACCAGAGTGTCCCATTCAACCTTGTTTTCTGGTCTTGCCCTGAATTTCCTAACTGTCTTAGGGTTAATCTCTGAAATTGGGAGACCCCTCCAAAAAAACGTATTCCTTTCCCCATGTCTGATGAGAGGAGGGATGTTTAGGCTGGTTAACTCATCCATAGATAGTGTCCACCCTCCATTAGAAATGATAGTTTGGAGTTTGACATCCTTGGGGATGCGGTGTAAGAGGGAAGTAGCCATGCTGTTAGAAATTAAGGGGACATTTCCTGTCCAATTATCAAGCCAGAAAGAGAGTTTATCACCCTCCCCTATTTGACAAGTTATATGCTGAAATAGTTCTCCCCTCATCCCTAGTAGTTGGTTAAAGAACCAGGTGTAGTTGGGCTTAGGTTTTAGAGACTAGAAACTCCTACCTTTCAACATATAAGTATGCATCCATTTGACCCACAATGTTTCCTGATCATTTAGTATCCTCCAGATTCTTTTAAGTATGAGGGTTCAGTTCTTTGTAACTAGGGATTCAATTCCTAATCCCCCTTCTTCTTTGGATTGGCATATAGACTGCCAAGCTACCTTGGCCAGCCCTTTTTCCCCCCACAGGAATTGTTTCATCAGCCTTTCTATTGTTTTAGAGAGGCCTTTGGAGAGGAATATATAAGAGCTCCAGTAGGTGCTCATGGATAGAATAACATATTTGAGGAGTTGGAGTTTACCCCCATAGGATAGAGCTTTATTAGTCCACAATCCCAATTTTTTCTCAAATTTTTCTACCAGAGGAAGACATTCACAAAACCTGAGTCGCTTAGAAGAGATAGGGATCCCCAAGTAGTTGAGTGGAGGAGGTTTAATCTCCATTCCAGTTGCATGAGCTAAGACATTTGAGAGATGAGAGGCACTCTTAGAGAGAACAATGAAGCTTTTGTGTAGATTTGTACATAAGCCAGACATCTCTTGAAATTGAGTAAGAGTATCCATCAGTAGAGAAACCAACTGCAAACTAGCATGGCATAGAAGGATGAGATCATCTGCAAAACATAAGTTGGTTAGTGAAATCCTTTTGCATTTCGAATGGAATTTGAACCTTGGCTCCTGGGAGATGATATGCTTAAGCAATTGAGTTAGGACTTCCATACATATGAGGAATAGGTAGGGGGAGAGAGGATCCCCCTGCCTAACACCTTTCCTCCCCTTAAACAAGCCTGTAGGGATCCCATTTACTATGATCCTATAGGAAGCAGTAGAAATACATTGGCTGATCCAATTAATGAACATTGAGGGAAAATTCATTTCCTTCAGTACCTTCAGTAAGAATCCCCAGTTAACACTATTAAAGGCTTTTTGTAAATCTACCTTAATGGTACAATTTTGGGAGGACCTCTTGCAAGTATACCTTTTTAGGAGTTCTTGAACTAATAGGATATTATTTCCAATATCCCTACCCGCCAAAAATGCCCCTTGATTCTCACTAATGAGAAAATTCAAGACCCCATTCATTCTATTAGCCAATATCTTGGCTATGATCTTATATAGGAAGTTGGTACAAGAGATAGGTCTGTAATCAGTCCATGATTCCGGGATGTGGTTTTTAGGAATTAGGCAAAGGAATGTCTTGTTGATTTCCTTGAGTAGAAGTCCTTTTAAGAAGAATTCTTTCACTGCCTCTTTGATAAGTCCACCCAAGCAAGACCAAGTTTTCTGATAGAAGAAGCCATTCAAACCATCCAGACCAGGTGCTTTAGATCCATTCATGCTAAACACCACCTGGTCAATTTACTGATCTGTAACAGGGCTAGTCAGTCTATAAGTTTCTTGGTTTGGAATTTTGGAAGTTACAAAGTGACTAAGGTTGAAGTCCTGCACAGAATGGGAAGAGTCTGACCCCAAAAGCTTATTGTAAAATGATAGGGCATCCCTTGCTAACTCTTCTTGACCAAATACCTCCCTGCCATCTTCAGATTTGATGGAGTTAATTCTATTAGTATGCTAGTGGGATAACAAGGTATTGAAGAAAAACTTAGAGCATTTGTCCCCTTCCTTTATCGAGGAGATCCTAGATCTTTGTTTCAGCATTGAGTGTTGGTTTGCCACCACCTCCAAATATCTCTTAAGGGCCTCCTTTTCAGCTGTAGCTAGATTTGCATATAAAGGATTTTCATCCATAGCTTGCTGTAAGGAGTGAAGTTTGTCCCTAGAGAGGTCAATCTCTTTGGTTATATTCTACCCTCTCTTCTCATTAAGAATCTTCAATTCATGCTTTATGGCCTTAAGCTTCTGGATACATATGTATTGCTTTTTCCTATAACAACTAAATTCTATGCCTTTCTGAATGGCATCTTGAAAGCCCTCCATATCAGCCAAGAAATTATTAAATCTAAAGGGATGCTTTGATTTTTAGGAGGAGAAAAGATCCATAAGCTTAATTGGAGTGTGGTCTGAAAAACCCGGGTCTAGGAATTTAGCATGGCTGAGAGGGAAGGAGGAGAGCCATTCCCCATTGACCATTAGTCTGTCCAGCTTTTTCCTAATATGCCAATTAGCACTTTGCTTGTTGGACCATGTATATTCATCGCCTGTAGCCTGTAGGTCCACCAACTCAACATCCTGTATGCAATCATATAGATCGGTAGTGTAATTCTGTAGGTTACAATTCCCCTCAGCTTCAGATATGAACAAAGTGGTATTAAGATCTCCCCCAATCATCCACGGGGAGCTTATTGAGGGCTTGATTCTTTGAAGAAAGTTGTATAAATATGGCAAGTGTTGAGTTGGTTCAAAAATTGGGGTTAACAACTACCAAACATCTTCCACCTTACAATTTGTAGTGGCTTAACAGATCGGGCAAGGTGCAGGTATCTAGGCAAGTGTTAGTTGCATTCAAGATTGGGAAGTGTAAGGATGAGGTTTTGTGTGATGTGGTGCTTATACAAGCTGGACATATAATGTTAGGGCATCTATAGCAGTTTGATCAACGAGCAATCCATGATGGGTACAAGAATCATTATTCATTCACTATGGATGGAGTGAAATACACTTTTGTTCCTCTTTCACCAAAGCAAATTTATGAAGGTTAGTTGAAAATTCATAAGAGAGAACAAGCGAGGCTGAGTGAAAAGAGTGGTAATAAAAAATTGCAAACACCTGGGGAAACATCAAACACATTGGGAAACACTTCTCTGAGAGATAAACATGAGGGGAAAGGCACAAGCATGGTTGCAAGAGTGGGGGACGTGAGAGATGCATTCTTGGTTAAGCACCAGATGCTACTTTTCTGTAGAAAGAAGCTTATTTATCCCATGAGTACCTTACTAACCATGATTTGCCAAGTGTTATTATTTCTATTTTGCAGGCTTATGATTGTTGGGCCCTAATTGTTTTTAATAAATAAGTATGATTTACATCAATTATAAGATCTTTATGAAAGTTTGTGGAGTTAATTATTATGTTGATATTAGAAAGATTATATGATATGGGTTGATTAAATTAAAGTGTTAAGGTTATAAGGATGTTCAAGGGTGCTTTTGGCAAGACAATTAAGGATGAAGAACATAAGGCATATAAGGAAAGAATTGAATTAAGTTAGACTTAATATGGTGGTTTAAGAAGATTAAAGGAGTTAGGACGAAAATGAAAGAAGGGGCAAAATAGGAAGACCAAAGGAGAAGAGGGGTATTTTTGGAAGGACAAGACCAAAATATGGTCTTACATTTAAGAAAAGGAGAAAACGTGATTTGGGGCATTTTCTAGAAAAAGCTAATTCGTGGATGAGAAAAGAGAGAAGAGAGAGAAGCACGAAAAAGAATGAAAGAGAGAAAGAAAAGAAAACAATCTAGGGTTTCAATTTTCTTAGCTTTCAAGGGAGAGTTTGAGTTAGTTCAAGAAGGGAAAAAGGTAGAGGAAGAAAAGAGCTTCCATTTGAGCAAAAGATCTCTTCACTTGGTGAAGAATCAAGGAAATCAAGAAGGACAAAAGAAGCAAGAGGAACAAGAGAAGAAGCATTTTTTAGCAAGTCTCTAAGTAAGGAAATCAAGGTGGATGCATGTTTATAATAGAGTAAATAATCCACTACTGTTTTTCTTTAAATCAAAGAAGTTTACTGATTTCAATTACATCATAGGTGCTGCATTCATTGTTCTTGAATGATTTATGAAATCTGCTACATGAATTGTGTGATGATTTATAAAAAGACTTTGCAAGTGATTTTTAAAAAGATAAATGTTTATGAAATCATGCTTTCAAGAATGGTTTTCAAGATATATATATCAAGTATATGAAAAGCAAGCTTTCGAAAAAGTGCCAGTTTGGACAACAAGTTTACAAGTCATGAATTATGTGTTATGTGGGTTTGTGATGTCCCCTAAGTTCTGTCACGTGCACGTTGACCAAGTTATAGGCTTCTCCTGCCTTCCTGCTAGTGGCACGGAGCTCTTTCATGGACTCCCTCAAGTTTACGACTACACAGGACCATCATGTGGAAATGTGTAGTGCGTCATATTTTTGGATCCACCCAAACCATTCTGATTTGCTTATGTTCTCATCTTATGTTAGCAAGTTTGATGCATTCCTGTTTTGTGACTTACGTATTTTGGTTGAAAGCCTAAGAATCTCATTTTCTATAAACTCAATGAAAGTTTTCCATGACAAGAAAAATAGTTTCAAAAGCTTCGCTTATCTGTTTTTGTTATAAACTGTTACCTATGAGCTTTTAAGCTCACCCCCCTTTTTTACCCCATCTTCAGGTGATAGCTAAGAGATCAAGTAATCAAGAGCCTAAGGGAAATTCTACAATTTGCTTAAATTGTAGTTTGAGTTGATTTTGGGAATGCACAATGTTATAGTTGCAATTTAAGACTTTGAGTTGACATTGTAGTATGGCGTAGAATGCCATTAAAGATTTGTAAAACCTCGTTCTTCTACTTTTAAGGAAATATGAATTGTGTATGGATGATATTGAGATGATTATCAGCTTAAACATATGGTCTTTGAGCATAATATATATATACACACACACACACCTAAGTGAGATTCATGGGAAGGCAAAATAGAAATTATGATTGATTAGATGTAGTTGGATATGAAGAGACAAATAAGTTGAGATCTAAGAGTTTAATGAAGTCAATTTGGTAACTGAATGGTTAAGCTCAGGACATTCCAAGTTTGCGAAGTGCAAAATTACAAGCATTCCATAGGGTAAAATTTGTGTTATGATTTTAGGGGAAAAACTAGTTTGATCTAGGTTGAATTAGACCATGTTGTCTACTATAAAGTTATAGGTCTTTCTTTTAGCTTTCCAACAGTATGTAGTATGAAATTTTTAGACCTCTGGATCGAGAGTTATGGTCCTTAGAAAGGGAAATGCTTAGGAGGGTAAAGATGTATCATCTGTAATGACGTCACTGTGATGACGTCGTATCATCTGTGATGATGTCATTCATCTTAAAAGATGCATTGTCTATAAAGACGTATCATTTGTAATGACATCATATCTTCTGTGATGATGTCATTCGTCTTAAGAGTTGCATCATCTTAAGTTGACTCTGGTTCGTCTTAAAAGTTGCATCATTTTAAATTGACTTTGTTTCGTCTTAAGTTAACCCCACATCTTCTTAAGACTTTGCTTCGTCTTCTTTTTATTTCATCTACTCTCTACTTCATTTGCCCTTGTGTTTCGTCTACTTTGCTTCGTCTGTCCTTTTCGCTTCGTCTGCCTTATTGTTTCGTCTGCTTTTTGTTTCATCTGCTCTCTGCTTCGCCTGCCTTTGTGTTTCGTTTGCTTTGCTTCGTCTGCTTTTTGCTTCGTCTACCTTATTGTTTCGTCTACTTTTTGGCTTCGTCTTCCTTATTATTTTGTCTACCTTGTTTCGTCTTCTTTTTGATTCGTCTACTTTGCCTCATCTGCTTCGCTTCGTCTATTTTTCAATTCATCTGCTTTTTGATTGGTTTCGTCTAATACTATTGTCTGGTCCATTTTTGACCCTTCAAAAAATTGAATTTGTCTTCAAGATATTCATAAAAGTTGTAGATCTTGAAGGCTTGTTTCAGATAATCTAAAGAACGCTTGGATTTGACATCTGTAGAAAGAGTTATGCCTTTTATCCTGAGATAAGTTCAATATGATTGAGATCAAAACCCTGTTTGATTCTTTCAACCATAACTTCGTTATCTGACCTCTAAATGAGATGAACCTCGTGTCTAAATAAAATAGAGTCATAGAGCTATCAAATGATCTAAAGGAATAGAATTTTAAATTAGTCTCTAAGATGTTCAATATATGGATGAAAGTTGAACATGTAATATTTGCTTCAGTATAAGAAAGATTTGAAAGATAGGGCCCGACACTACAGTATTAAGAAATGAGGATGAACCGAGGATGGCTGATGAAGGTTAAATGGGAATAAACTTGCATGGTAACAAGCACAAGCACACGTCTTATGATGAGTGTTAGGCTCCGGAATCGGGGTCCAACATAGTTATGGTATCAAAACAAGAAGAAGATTCGATGATGGTTAAGGAAACCTCATTGAAATAAGTTCAGTGATTAGGACTTCACAAGAGTTGGGTTTCGGAAATGGTGCCCAACATTTGTGTTATCTGAGCAAGATTTGGGTTTCAAAAATAGGACCCAACAATGATGATCTATTACAAGAAGATATGCTGAGTGGATTACTACCTAAACAAGGAATAAAGCATCAAATTGATCTTATACCAGGTGCACAATTGCCGAACCAACCAACATATAGAAAAAACCAGAGGAGACCAAAGAAATTTAAAGGCAAATGGAGGAATTGCTAGAAAAAGGCTATGTACGTGAGATCCCCATCCCCTGTTCAGTTCCAGTCTTATTAGTGCCAAAGAAAGACGAATCATGGCGTATATGTGTGGACTGCCGAACAAAATCACTGTAAAGTATTGTTACCCTATCCTTAGGTTAGATGATATGCTTGATGAGTTGTATGGTGCATGTTTGTTTTCCAAAATTGATCTAAATTATCGTTACTATCAAATTAGGATTAGAGAAGGAGATGAATGGAAAACAACATTTAAAACTAAATATGGACTGTATGAATGGTTGGTAATGCCTTTTGGTTTAACAAATGAACCTAGCACTTTTATTAGGCTTATGAATCATGGATTGCATGAATTTCTTGGAAAGTTTGTGGTTGTTTACTTTGATGATATTATGGTCTATAGCAAGTCACTTAACAAGCATGTAGAACATCTAAACAAAATGTTGCATGTGCTTAGAGAAGAGAAATTGTATGTTAATTTGAAAGAGTATTCTTTTTGCAGTAAATAAGTTGTGTTTTTGGGTTATGTGGTGAGTGCAAAAGGTATACAAGTAGATGAAGAAAAGGTATGGGCAATTAAGGAATGGCCTACCCCTAGGAAAATTAGTGATGTGAGGAGTTTTATGGGTTAGTTAGTTTCTATATATGGTTTGTAAAGGATTTTAGCTCCATTGCTACACCATTCACTGAGATAGTTTAAAAGAGTGTAGGATTTAAGTTGGGGGGATGAGCAAAAGAGGGTGTTTAACTTGTTGAAGGAGAAACTTAGCGCAACACCTATCTTAGCTTTACCTAACTTTGCCAATACTTTTGAAATTGAATGTGATGCGAGTGGGGTTAGTATAGAGGCCATCTTGATGCAGGATAGAAAACCAATTGCATATTGTAGTAAGAAACTTAATACTTATAATAAGGAAATGTATGCATTGGTTAGGGAATTAAAAACTTGGTAGCATTATTTGTGGCTGAAAGAGTTTGTTATCCATACTGATTATGAATCATTTCAATACAAACTTAGCAAAAGGAGTGCAAAGTGGGTAGAATTCATAAAGACATTCCCATATGTGATCAAGTATAAATAGGGAAAGGAAAACATTGTACCAGTTGCATTATCTAGGAGACATGCTTTGTTAAGCACATTTAATGTAGATTATTAGGATTTGAACATATTAAGGATCTATATAATGATGGTCATGATTTTGGTAATGTGTTTAATGCATGTGATAAATCTACATTTGGGAAGTTCTTTAGGCATGAAGGGTATTTGTTTAGGGAGAATAGGTTGTGCATTCCCAATGTTCCTTGAAATAGTTATTAGTTAAAGAATCACATAGAGGAGGTTTAATGGGTCATTTTGGTATTAAAAAGACTATTGACATTTTGAATGAACACTTCTTCTGGCCATACATGAGGAGAGATGTAGAAAGAGTGTGTGGGAGATGTGTGGAGTGTAGGCAAGCTAAATCAAGAGTTCAAACCCATGGGTTGTATAAACCATTACCTATACCTAGTAAACCATGGGTGGACATTTCCATGGACCTTGTTTTGGGTTTCCTTAGGTCTAGGAAAGGTCATGATTCAGTTTTTGTAGTTGTTGATAGGTTCTCTAAAATGGCACATTTCATTGCATATCATCGAGCCAATGATGCATCATACATTACTGAATTGTTCTTTTCTGAAATTGTTCACTTGCATGGAGTTCCAAAAACCATTTTTTCTGATCATGATGCAAAACTTTTGAGTTATTTTTGGAAGACTTTGTGGGGTACATTAGGAACAAAACTTTTGTTTTCTACTACTTGTCATCTACAAACAGGCGGTCAAACTGAAGTGATAAATAGAATTCTATGTTCTTTGTTGTGTGTTATAGTTGGAAGAAACTTGAAAACATGGGAAGAAGGTTGGATCAATGTGTTGGACTTGTTGAAGAAGGTTGAACCTAATGCATAACTCGAAACAACTCAATTGTTACAATTAGGCTGTTTTGAGCATCTTTAAGCCAATTGCTTAGGCTTCTTATTTTATTTATTTAGAACTTTTAGTTATGTTATTTAGGACTTAAATAAGTAGATTTTAGCCTTAAATAAGCCTTACGTTTTTTGGCTTGTTTGGACCTAATCAACTTGTTTTAAGCTTATTTGTTTGGAAGTTTATTCTTTTATACTATATTGGGCCAAAACCCAATTCTTACCTTTAGGAAAGTCGTCCAAGTCATTAAGGTTAGTATAAATACTCTTTATTTCATGTCTTGTAGGAAGACTTCATTCATTCAATATTCAGAAAACAAATTAAGTGTTCTTTTGCATTACTTTAGAGAAATCCTTCCTTAGTGTTCTTTAAAGACTTGGTTTTCATTCAAGCAAGTGCTTGTGAAGATCAAACCCATTCCTTGTCACCCCCAATCCTTCCTAAATTTTATGGATGTGGTGGAAATACCTTCTGAGTTGTTTTTGTCATCCTTACATAATATTTAATGTTCCTTAGATCCTGGATTCGTGATTTGTGCTTCATCCAATCTAATGTGAAAAGCTTATCATATAACACTTAAAAGTCAAGTGGTCAAAACCAAAATTATGGTCAACTGTGTTTTTGTGTTAGATATTACAATTAAAACCCAAAACTAACAACCTATTAGTCTTTTTCTTAAAGACCAAATCTTTTTGCGTACAATCGTATATAATGGAGTTGCTCAAAACTAGCAAGCTAATTTAAAGCTAAATACACTAAACATAGTACATACACGCTTAATAATCTCAACCTTATGAGATCACAAAATTAATACATTGCTAGAGTGTTGGAATATTCAAATAAGAATTCTTCTATTGAATTTTCATAATTAACTTGTTACCATTAATTCATCGCGAAATGTAGACATGGCAACTAGTTCAAGATGGTGGAAATGAGTTCCGCTAGAAGGAATGTAGCAAAATTGTCCAAGATCAATAACAAATTAATACAAAACAAATCCCCTCATCAAACACTGGTCACCTTTTTCCTTCCATGATCAATCTTCTTCTTCAAGGTTTTTAGTATCATCCTAACTATTACCTCTCTTTCTTTTTCATTAGTGTCTCATTTCTCATTATGAAGCAATTATATGAACATCCATTTATATATACTATATGTTATGTTAAGCTTCCTCAAATATTCAAGAGAGCATAGATGGAAATGGAGGCAATGGCGATGTCTCGATGGTTCGTACGTCATTAGGAAAATCAGTTGTCTCGAGACAATGGTCGATTGTAAAAACTATGCCTGTTCATCGTGACAATCATAGAGTTTACTAATCGGGTATGCATCTATTCAAATTAGACTTCCTAATACCATTTGATTTATATTTGATTGTTCTATTCTCTATGCTCATTAGCTAAAATGCTTAGTACGTGAGTTTCATCTAATACCGTCATGCATACTTGATATGGGACATCATTTATTATATCTTCTGCAAATTTAGCTAAAGCAAAGAAGTTAATGGAAGAGGGTGTCAAATCACCAGACCATGAGGGTTGACGATCCTTAACTATTTGAATTAATGGCTTTAAGCATGTAAAGAGACTTCTTGGAAATCTAAACATTGGAAACCTCTTCACCTTTTTTACTAACTCTAATGTCAATGGGAATCCAAACAACTAATTATTTCATTTCCTTCTCAATTAAAAATTAGGCATTGAACTTTATTTATTATTTTGTTTGTAAGAATTGTTAAATTTCTAATTAACATCTTACACTACTTTCATGTATATCTCATTATAACTATGGTTGGGAGGTAACTATAGTATTGGGATTCCAATTGTCCTGGGTTCGTCAATATTAACTGTGATTCTTCTCTTCCTTTTGTTGATTTTTTTTGGTTGATTAAAGCTTTAAAAAACTATATTATAAAAACTTGTTCCTTTTGAAGTAGAACTAGGTCTATAAACATAAATTTAATCATTTAGACCAAAATCAAAAAGAAGTAGCTTTCAAATTCTCGTGTCACGTTGTACTCACTCTTTTTACCCTTTATTTCTTCCCATAAATTCATTATTAACCTTTATTGACAGACATCTTGGTTTTTAGGTTTTTTCCCCCTTTCGTGAACTCAATTTTCTTATCTTTTGCAAATCGATGTTACTTAGCAACAATCAGAAACCATAATGAAAGTTTCATTCATGTTAAAGAGTTTGATGACAAATGAACTCAAAGTTAAGCCATATTATGATGTTTCATTGTTTTAGTGACTCACAAGAGCCAAAGATCCAAAAAAAATTTATTTTTTTGGCAAAACCAACATTGGCAATCAAATTGGTGGTAAGTACAAGAGGTGATTTAGATTGTGATTGGACCAATGAAGAATAGCTTAAAATACATTCAACTTCAAATATTGAGTATTTCATTCAAGGTAAGTATTCTATTTTCAAGTAGCTTTGAGAAATAAATGATGGGAAGAGATCAAGTGTATAGTTGAATTTGATTTACAAATGCATTTTTAAAGTCATAACAAGGACATGAAGAAATTCAGGTGACTAACCTCCAATACTATAAAAACTGGATCAAAATAGCCAATTCAATTAGATTAAGGGCAAATTAGGCTAGCTTGTGGTTGGATTTTTATTCTTAACCATTATCAATAAAAATTGGTATATTAAATAATAAACCGGTGAGTTTTCTTTTTAAAAACCATCTTGCTAATTAACTTAAAATTTATGTGCTTTTTTGTTCCTAACAAATATCAAAAAATTTTAATTTAAATTATGGTTATGAAGGGAAGTGTTGGAAAAATACGCAAGATCGAATCTAAGCGCAACGGAATGAATTTAAATTTTTTTTCCACATGATCAACTTTAACAGATTTAAATTGAAACATAAAACAGGAAATTGACAAAATTAAACTAACCTTTTTGATTTCCAAT